>VYZR01054374.1:0-12016 GCA_013400675.1 Oxylabes madagascariensis | reverse complement strand
TGTAGTGCTGGAGGAAGCGGGATGCTGAGTAATGCAGATTGCTGCCACAGAAGTTTACAAAGGAGGAGAAGGACTTGAAGGTGATAGTGGGTTTGAGGCTGGATATGTCCCAGCTGCATGTTGGCAACCCAGAAACCAACCATGACCTGGGCTGTATCCCCACAGTGTGGGCAGATGAGGGGGGGATTCTGCCCCTCTCCTCTGTTCAGGTGAGGTCCCACCTGGAGTCCTGCATCCAGATTTGGGTCCCCTGCACAAGAAGGACGTGGATATTTTCCAGCACTTGCAACTTTTTAAAATTCATTGTGAGGTTTTGCATGCAGTTTAGCTGAGGGGGTGCAGAATAATGTATGGCCAGTATTCACTTCGCAGTGAGGTAGGTCACTTTATAAATATTTTCTCTTCTCTGATTTAATAAGGCTGTGCAACTCTGAGACACAAGGTATTAGGGAAGCAGCCTAAGTGGGGAAGGCAGTGTGAGGTGACACAACACAGCCCCATGCCACCTGTAACCTGTCTTCAGCATGGTCTAGCTTCCCCAGGATGCAGAGAACGGGCAGGTTTTTGCTGAGACAGGTGCCTCAGACATGCAGTACAATGGTGTGCTGCAAGATTAAGCAGGCTCAGACTATGCAGATTTGATGCTCATCCTTTCAAGAAATGGACTGGGAAAAGAAGTGAAGCATTTTCATAGTTGTCAGGGGGAGTTTGCCTCTGCTCTGACATGATCTGACAGCAAATGAATGTGTCTGGCAATGCAGTGCACTACAGCACATTGGGCATTCCAGTTTGTGGCACTCTGCCTGTCCAGTTCGCCTATCTTTGATGTGATTATCACTGACTCAAAGAACTGCACTCAGGTTCCTTGCTCTGCTCTTAGCCTCCTTCAGCTGTCTCTTGAGGAATGTCTCCTGTTTTGTGGTATGCCCTGGGTGCTCAATACATGAACAAAATGATGCAGGGCTGCTGGGCACCCATGCTGACAGAAGGCAGTTCCCACTGTCCCTCTCACCAGATTCCTCAGACATCAGCCTGCCAGTTCTGACTGTAACCACAAAGGGATCTGCCCCAGGGAACTGGTCACAACTGGCTTCTTCACATGGGAAAAAATGGGGGAACAAGGTGGAGTGAAAATTATGAGGCTGAAGCAGGGATGTGGTCCACCTGAGTGGGGAGTAATTTACTCATCATGGCAAAAGGAGCAGCCTGTGCTACTTGGTGCTGGACAGCCACAGTGGCTTTTGACTGTCACCCTGTGTAAAGCTGGGCTTTCTGCATGTGATGGACATATGTGCAGTACTGAGCAATCATATGACCAGCACCTTCCTACTGAAAAATCTAGAACAAAACAGGGAAGTTCATGGGTTGAGAGGTGCAAAGTAAAATCACTGCCAGTCCCTGCCACTGTTGCTCACCAGTTTTCATGGGTGTGTTTTTCTGTAGGGATACGTAATTGCTACTGAGTAATATCTTCCTGAATTTGATTTCTGCATTAATATACCCTATTTCTTTTGTGGAATGCTGACGTCTGTGTGAAGACAGCACACCATATGCGTCGTCATTTTTTGCCACCTCTCAACTGCAACTGCTGCTTGTTTAATTTTTGTCCTCCATTGCAGCACTTTCTGCTCTTCTTTTTATTTCTTCTTCTCTTTATTTCTTCTTTATTTCTTCATGGAGTGATGTTTACTTCCATCTTCTCCTTCCAGTGTTGAAAAATTCTGTCCTCATTTTTCTCATATTGTTTCACGTTGCAGGTGCTAATAAAAAGTAAATGCAAAAGAAACTTCGTAACCCACTGATGTCATGTTCTCTTTCTTGTTGACTACATCAGAGGGGAACTGGAACACCTCCGTGAGGCTTTGTGTTGCCTAACAGCTGGTCTCTCACCAGTGTAGGTCTGTGATGCTGGGAATGCTCATGTAAGTGCATTAAATGGAAAGAACCAAGTAGGGAAAATGGCCCATAATAATTCCATAATAAATCCTCATTATCTCAATCTATTTTTCAACAATGAGAACCTCAGCTCTTCAGATCATTCATGATTTCACTGATTCCTATGCATTTACTGTCTTTTTCTAATGCTTCCCTTGCATGCATTTTCAGCTGAAACAAGGCTGTGCATTCAAATAAGAGTCACTGAAACCTTAAAAAATAAGACGTCTGTTTTCCATACTAGATATGGTAATAGCGTCATGTAAATCTATGCCTGTAAACTGTATGTGCGTTTCTGTATGTGGCCTATGAGATATTGGGGAGAAATTCTTCCTTGTGAGGGTGGTTATGCCCGGGCACAGGGTGCCCAGAGAAGCTGTGACTGCCCCATCCCTGGAGATGTTCAGATCAGGTTGGATGGGGCTTGGGGCAACCTGCTTTAGTGGGAGGTCTCCCTGCCCANGAACTGGAACACCTCCGTGAGGCTTTGTGTTGCCTAACAGCTGGTCTCTCACCAGTGTAGGTCTGTGATGCTGGGAATGCTCATGTAAGTGCATTAAATGGAAAGAACCAAGTAGGGAAAATGGCCCATAATAATTCCATAATAAATCCTCATTATCTCAATCTATTTTTCAACAATGAGAACCTCAGCTCTTCAGATCATTCATGATTTCACTGATTCCTATGCATTTACTGTCTTTTTCTAATGCTTCCCTTGCATGCATTTTCAGCTGAAACAAGGCTGTGCATTCAAATAAGAGTCACTGAAACCTTAAAAAATAAGACGTCTGTTTTCCATACTAGATATGGTAATAGCGTCATGTAAATCTATGCCTGTAAACTGTATGTGCGTTTCTGTATGTGGCCTATGAGATATTGGGGAGAAATTCTTCCTTGTGAGGGTGGTTATGCCCGGGCACAGGGTGCCCAGAGAAGCTGTGACTGCCCCATCCCTGGAGATGTTCAGATCAGGTTGGATGGGGCTTGGGGCAACCTGCTTTAGTGGGAGGTCTCCCTGCCCATGGCAGAGGAGTTGGAACTAGGTAGTCTGGAAGGTTCCTTCCCACAGGAACAATTCTATGATTTTATGTCACTTGCAGCTCCAGGGCACTAAAAGACAACAAACATTTTTATAGGGACAGTATAGGCACAAAACCTGGGAATCCCTCCAGGCTTCTGAACACCTGGACACTGCAAGAGCAAGAGAAATATTTCTGAAAGGTATCCATGGGGATCAGGAGCCTGCTAGCTTCCAGGGAGTCAGCTGCCAGGCTGCCCTGCAGATGGCAATCCTGCGCTGTGGCTGCCAGGCATAGTGGTGCTCAGGGCTCGGGCTCTACAATGTAAAGGGGTATTTGGCGTTACCTTGCATTTGCTCTGAAGCATAGCCTTTTATGGCCTCAGTAAAACATGCTCCAGAGTAGATTCATAGGTGTTATTTACTTTTGTGAAACAAAAGTGCAGATTTACTGTGTTGCAGGGTCATTAATTTCAAAGGTGCATTGAATACATGACAAAGCACACATCGTGGGAGTGACCAGGTCACCTTTCAGAACCTGCTGACTAAAGGCTTTGCCTGATGGCAATTACACCAATACTTTCACTTTGGTTCATGTAGCAAAACCCAAGAAAATTAATGTTACAAAAACACATACAGCTTTCTCTCTGAAATATTTGTCCAAACATTTTCCAATATCTTTATCTCGAAAAATATCCCACTGAGGGAGAGTCATGGGACTGAGAAAGGTGGAGATGGATGGGAAGGAAGAAAGCAAATTTCATACCAATACATGTGTCATGTTATAACCATGTAGCCCTGTAACATGGTATTGCTTTTGCTAATAACATGCCCTGAGCTCTGTACTGTTTGCCAGACCTCGTTACACCTGCTCTGCCCAAACTTGATGTGACCTGCTTGCGGCTCCTTCTTATCCAGTTGAGTTGTGATAGCAATTTTTCTAAGTCACCATGTGTCTGTACAACCATGGTTTTTCACAGGCCTGGAACTGTGGATGGACAGCCCCCACGTCCCAGGCTGCTTTAGCCAGAGTGCTGTCAGCAGGTCCAAGGCAGGCAGCACACCCTGTCTGTCTAGCTCTGCATCTCATGTGCATCCACAGGTGTGTGGCTCCCAGAATGAAAAACTTATTAAGGAACTGGGGAGAGTGTAATAAACGGGTTCCAAGGTGGGGCTGAACATACGGAATGTGAAGAGCAGTGGAGGGAGCAGGGTTTGATTAGTTAGGTGACAAGGCTGCTAATGGACAACCTAAGCCTACAGGTACTTGAAAGTGAGGTAAGATTCTGTGACCTAGATAGCCAGTCAGCATAATACAGAAAAGACATAAACTCCCCCTTTTCCTGACTTACTGTTTCCTTGTTTTCCCTTGTTTGTCTGTCTGTTCCACTTGCCTTATTCTCATAGTGAACATCTGTGCTGATGTTTCTGAGCAGAATGCTTTCTGGTCTGTACTTGTGCAGCAAGTAAAAGAACAGGGCTGTAGTCATGCCTGAGTTTCCTGGATATCACACAATTAGAGCTGGCAGCAATAATAGTAGACTGTTCTGCACGCAGTGTAGGTAACTGTGTATAAATAACAGCAAAGATGGAAAAAAGAACAGAAAGGATGGGAATTTTCACGTGACCTAGAGACAAGATATGAGATGCTGTCTCTTATATTCAGCTCATTAACTGCAGCTATCTGAGAGGGAAAAACGTGCACGAATGAGCCATGATGTATAAGCCACGTCGTGGCTAATGCTGGGCCTGCGAACTTGTGCAGTGATTTCTTTTTTCCGTGTCAGTTGGCACAATGATTTCTTTCTTTCACACCAATTTACAGAGACAGCAGATCACCTTCTGGAGCGGATATGCACAAGTGCTCTAATCAGCCTTTTCAGATTAAGCTTTCAAAAATCAATGAATCCTGGACGATTCTTCCCCTCACCCCCCGTCTTGGGAACAGAGACCCTGTTTAGAGCATAAATGCAATCTGACTAGAAACAGGATTTTAAACAATTTTGAGGATCAAATCACCAAGAGGTTAGGGGAGGAATTGTTACGAGAATGTCAGGATGGGGGCTAAGCCCTCTAATGGGTCTGTCTGACAAAAGAGATTAAACCACTTTAAAAATGGACCCTTTGCATGTATGAGGAGGAGAAAATGGCGAAGTAATATTGTGTGTTTCTCTGCCATCTCAGTGCTAGAGAACAGGTAGCCACAAAGAACTTGGGCCCTGACTCCATGTACTGCTAAATATATAAAGGTTCTGATAAAATATGATATTACAAAATGAAAGAAAGCATTAGTTTCTTCCCTTCAAATTAATTAAAACAAATAAACAAAAATCATCTTTTCCTGACCAATATCTAATTCCAAGTTTCAGAAAGAATCTTCAAACATGGTCCTAACATTTCAAGTGAACTTGTATGCGGTGACATGAGTCAATTGAAAACTACTTCCAAAGGCAACCGTGAGGGTTAATAAAAGCAGAAGCATCTTGAGTGTAGAAGAATTCTGGAAAAATCACATTGAAAGATTTTTTTTTTTCTCTGAAAAATTTTCTGGATTAAAAATAAATAAAATAAAAATGAACAAGTTGCAAATAAAAATTGATAAATTCATCTACCATGGGTCTTGGGAGTATGGGGAGATTCCTGCTGACTGAAAGCTAGCCAGTGTTATTTCAGTTTACAAGAAGGGCTTGAAGGATGTCCCAGGGAACTACAGACATGCAAACCTAACCTCAATTCCTGCGAAAAATATGGAGAAGATTATACTAGGCACTATTGAAAGGCATTTAAAGAATAATGGAAAATATACATCAAAAAACCCACAGCCATGGGTCCCTTGGAGTACTTTGGAGCCCAAAATAAACATGGATCTTTAGGGTGTTTTATCCTAATAGGAGAACTGATGGCAAGGGAAGCATTTCTCTGTCCAGAATCTCTTTCAAAGAAATTATACACCCTGCAGAAGAAGTATGCTCATAGCATTTTAGGCAGCAGTTCGTTTGAAACCAGCAGTGAAAGCTGAGAGGATTAAAGCTCAGGGAGACTGAAACTGCTACCCTAGGAACAGTGCTTTCCACTTTAGTACACAGATGAAACTGATGGTTTTCATTCCTTANACTGTTTCCTTGTTTTCCCTTGTTTGTCTGTCTGTTCCACTTGCCTTATTCTCATAGTGAACATCTGTGCTGATGTTTCTGAGCAGAATGCTTTCTGGTCTGTACTTGTGCAGCAAGTAAAAGAACAGGGCTGTAGTCATGCCTGAGTTTCCTGGATATCACACAATTAGAGCTGGCAGCAATAATAGTAGACTGTTCTGCACGCAGTGTAGGTAACTGTGTATAAATAACAGCAAAGATGGAAAAAAGAACAGAAAGGATGGGAATTTTCACGTGACCTAGAGACAAGATATGAGATGCTGTCTCTTATATTCAGCTCATTAACTGCAGCTATCTGAGAGGGAAAAACGTGCACGAATGAGCCATGATGTATAAGCCACGTCGTGGCTAATGCTGGGCCTGCGAACTTGTGCAGTGATTTCTTTTTTCCGTGTCAGTTGGCACAATGATTTCTTTCTTTCACACCAATTTACAGAGACAGCAGATCACCTTCTGGAGCGGATATGCACAAGTGCTCTAATCAGCCTTTTCAGATTAAGCTTTCAAAAATCAATGAATCCTGGACGATTCTTCCCCTCACCCCCCGTCTTGGGAACAGAGACCCTGTTTAGAGCATAAATGCAATCTGACTAGAAACAGGATTTTAAACAATTTTGAGGATCAAATCACCAAGAGGTTAGGGGAGGAATTGTTACGAGAATGTCAGGATGGGGGCTAAGCCCTCTAATGGGTCTGTCTGACAAAAGAGATTAAACCACTTTAAAAATGGACCCTTTGCATGTATGAGGAGGAGAAAATGGCGAAGTAATATTGTGTGTTTCTCTGCCATCTCAGTGCTAGAGAACAGGTAGCCACAAAGAACTTGGGCCCTGACTCCATGTACTGCTAAATATATAAAGGTTCTGATAAAATATGATATTACAAAATGAAAGAAAGCATTAGTTTCTTCCCTTCAAATTAATTAAAACAAATAAACAAAAATCATCTTTTCCTGACCAATATCTAATTCCAAGTTTCAGAAAGAATCTTCAAACATGGTCCTAACATTTCAAGTGAACTTGTATGCGGTGACATGAGTCAATTGAAAACTACTTCCAAAGGCAACCGTGAGGGTTAATAAAAGCAGAAGCATCTTGAGTGTAGAAGAATTCTGGAAAAATCACATTGAAAGAATTTTTTTTTTCTCTGAAAAATTTTCTGGATTAAAAATAAATAAAATAAAAATGAACAAGTTGCAAATAAAAATTGATAAATTCATCTACCATGGGTCTTGGGAGTATGGGGAGATTCCTGCTGACTGAAAGCTAGCCAGTGTTATTTCAGTTTACAAGAAGGGCTTGAAGGATGTCCCAGGGAACTACAGACATGCAAACCTAACCTCAATTCCTGCGAAAAATATGGAGAAGATTATACTAGGCACTATTGAAAGGCATTTAAAGAATAATGGAAAATATACATCAAAAAACCCACAGCCATGGGTCCCTTGGAGTACTTTGGAGCCCAAAATAAACATGGATCTTTAGGGTGTTTTATCCTAATAGGAGAACTGATGGCAAGGGAAGCATTTCTCTGTCCAGAATCTCTTTCAAAGAAATTATACACCCTGCAGAAGAAGTATGCTCATAGCATTTTAGGCAGCAGTTCGTTTGAAACCAGCAGTGAAAGCTGAGAGGATTAAAGCTCAGGGAGACTGAAACTGCTACCCTAGGAACAGTGCTTTCCACTTTAGTACACAGATGAAACTGATGGTTTTCATTCCTTAATGCATTCTCTGATTCTAACATCTTTAGCTGTCTTGGATTTCAGACCTGTCTCTCTTGCAAGAGACAGGAAGAACAAATGTTCTGTGTATACAGGAAGAAAACAGAGTAAAAGTAGGGCTGGATCCCAAACTCAGACTGGTGCCATCTGTCTCTGCCATAAATCTGTTGGGGCACATGGCTTACACTGACTTTGATTATGGGATGGGCAGTACTGAGGAAGACAAATAGGAAGAAGTGGCAGTTATACATAAAATAGTCACTTGGGGGTAATAGTGAGAAAATATATATTCTCTGCATCTCCTATCAGAAAGATGAAGGACACACTAAACAAAGGCAAGAGTTTGAAAAGGATGCAAGGGACTTCATTATGCAACATACGATTAGACTGAGGAAATTGTTGCTGTAGGAAGTTCTAGAGGTCAAGAAACTAACAGCATTCAAAATGTGATTGACAACTATAAAGAGTATTTAAAAATATGATCAAACACTTGTAAAAATGTTGGAAAATATATATTTTTTTTTAATGTCAGGCCATAACCTTTATAGGAGATGAAGATGAGTTAAAGCAGTTAACAGAGTTCATAAATGAAGGGCAGATGACAAAATTAAATTATTTTGTTATGATAAATCATGGTGCATGAAATTCTAAAGTTAGTGCCTTGTATCTCAGAAATCTTTACTGGACTAAAGTATTTCAGTATTGGGACACTAGATGGAAAGCTACTGAAGTCAGGGAAGGTTTCAATTCCAGCGATGTCTGAAGCCTCTGAAATGCTGTGGAGTAAATGAAGTGAAGGCTTGAGTATCCCTTGCTGCTGAACGGTATAAATGAGCAAGTGTTATTCCCAAAGATGTCTGTCAAACAGACTAGGGTTAAGGATGAGGTTTTGCAGGGGCTCTCTTCCTTTACAGCTCCAGGTACACAGCACAGAGAGAGTAAAAGAGGGATCTTCGCACCACACAGAACATCTAGTCATGTCATTAATACCTCATCACCCACTGCAGCCAAGTATTGAAAATCCCTGTGCTGCAGAAGGAATTAGGTCTTTCATCTCTCTTCCTACCTTAATGGCATGGTTAATTGTACAGCAAAGGAACATGGGCACCTAGGCATTGCAGTTGTCCAGCTGAAGTGACAAATTTGACATAAGGCTGCAGCGATTGCCTCAATGGAGAGCTGAAACTGTTATGCTCATGCCCATTAAGTGCTTCTGTGCTCCGCAAGACCCAGGAGCTGGTGAAAAAGGGGGCTCAGACACAGCACAGGGGCCAAGACCGGAATGCACCACTTGGGCCATCTGACCAGGCAGTGCATAAAGGCAGACACCTCTTCTGAGGAATTCCTCAGGTACAACCATGGGGTCACTGGGGAAGCAGACACCACCCTGGCTTCACTAGGTGGGACCAGAACCAAACCCACTTTCGTTATTGTTAGCAGGCAGAGCAGAAGAGGGGGTCCTTTCCTTTTTTGTATTTTCTCCTGAAACTGAGCCCTGAGTTCAACTATCTGAGGATATTCAGGCACACAGGGCATCACCTAAGTGACTAAACAGAAGCAGAAAACGTCACTGCCTTGCCATTAGCTCTGTCAAAGCAACGATCAGCATCTGGAGAAGAGAAAATGTGCTACTGCATGTTGTCTGAAGTCAGTAGTTTAATATCTCTAGGGGAGCAATGTGTGTCATAAACTCCAGGCTCTATGCTCCTGAAAACTGGCTGGAAGGTGTTTTGTGTACAGGCATAAAGTCAGTCAGCTTCACACTAGTCTGGCAGCTGCCTTGCACTTAAATCTGACGTTCAGATATTTGTATCATTTAATTGTTATTGGATACTAGTTCATCTACATACTACATAAGTAAAAGAGTATTCCAATATTAATCGCTATCAAAATAAATCACATTTTAACGAACCAGTAAGAGGCTTTTTTTCTGTTAATTCTTCCCTTCTCATGAAGTTAGAAAGTAGAATCTTGTGACTGCAGAAGAATGGGTATGTAGACCATGATACTTATTTATGATTCTGCTTGTGCTGACTCCCTCAGCCGATAGGGGAGCTTAGCAAAATGGCAAGTGAGCCTTCAGCGTGATAACGGGGAGGGTACAAGTGCGAAAACTCATGGGTTGAGACAGTTTAACACGTCAAGCAAAAATTTCGCTTCCCAGCAGAGCAAACCAAGGAATTCATTCCCCACTTCCCATACCAGGCAGGTGCTCAGCCATCCCCAAGACAGCCAGCCTCCAGCACACATGACAGTGACTTGGGAAGACAAGCATCATCACTTCAAATGTGCCCCCATCCCTCTCCCCCAGCTCCATGTGCTGAGCACAATCTCCTGTGGTCTGGGACATCCCTTGGAGCAGTCAGGATCGGCTGTCCCAGCTGTGTGTCCCCCAGCTCCTGGTGCCCCCCTGGCTGTGGGGGGGTGAGGAGCAGAGCAGCCCCTGGCACTGTGCAAGTGCTGCTCAGCAGGGACTGAGACATCCCCAGCGATCCACACTGCTTCCAGCACAGATCCAAAGCACCATCCAAGCTACTGTGAAGAAGACCAACTCTGTCCCAGACAACACCAGTACAAGGATCCAGATAAATAACTGGATTAGAAATACTTTGTTGGAGGTGGAAGTTCCCATGAAGGAGGGAAAGCTGCACATGCAGCAGCCTATGTGGCTCACAGGAAGGACATGTAACCCCAACCTCCTGAGTCCGTATGCTACCTCTATGTCATGCTCTGAACACCCCTGTAAGTTGCTGGGGACTACATATGTCATGGAATAGCGATTTTAACCTGGTACTAGCCCTAGCAATGATTCCTGAGAGCATCAATCTCTTTCTGAAAGCATATTTAGCAATATTTAAAGATTGCTAAAAAAAGGATTTGTATAGCTGGCTAGAGAACTAAGCATAACTAACTAAGAATTAAGTAACTAACTTTCTCCAAACGAGGCATTCATTTGTAGATTTTTATAGCCTGATGAAGCCAAGCAGTTGTGTTTCTCTGTTAACCCAAGCTAAAGATCTGCATAAAACAAGGGTTCAAATTTTAGAAGAGATAAGCCAAAGTTTTCAAAACCCACAAGGGCTGGAACCAGTAAGTCCCACCAATAGCAAAACAATGGCTTGTCACTCCAATTCTCTTGTTATTCCCAAGTCACATCCGATTTCTGTAATTCTTAGCAACTTCTTTGCAAATAACCTCCTTTCATACTTACATTTTTATCTCTCTGTCACTGTTTGAAGTGCAAAGAGATTATGTGAACCTGTCTTGTAACAGTTGAAAACTTCATCTATTAAAGCTGGTTTCTATAAAAAATGGGAAGAGATAATAGGAAGGAATGGGTTAAAAATCTCAATCAGGTTGGAAATCTGAAAAAGATTCTCAGAGGAGACAGAGCTAGAGGTGGACGGATGGTCCTGAGTGCTTGGCCAAATTATAGGGAGTGAGAGTGCTTAACTGATTTCAGAAACCAAACTGTGGGCACTGCATGTAAAGACAAATCTTGGTTCCATTCCTGCAGAAAGGACTATTGTGGCTTGCCTGTTAGCATGACCTCTGTAAGACTGCAGTTCCAGAAGGTACTGGAGGAAAAACCCCAAAGATCTGCTGAGCTGAGGCTGCAGACAGAGGTAAAAGTCTATTGATGTTGGTATGAATCCAGGGAAGGGAGGACTTCACCCAACTTAGCAGGAACTGGATTTTCTATGTGATAATGTATCACAACTCTGTGATATAAACTGTATAAATATCTGATTTGAATTTAGGGGGAAGGGAGGGGTGGCTGGGGGGTGTTGGGTATTTTATCACTTTATTTCCATCTGGGTTCATGCCAGAAAGTATGTTGGAATGAAAGATCTATGAGTTTTTACTTCTTCACTACAGCGTTTTCATACAAAACTGATGAAACATTCAGCATGATGTGTTTTAACTTTCCTGTTTCTGTCTTCTTTGAGGTTTCCTGTCTCACCCACTGTTTCAAGGTTAAATTTTTTCCTAAAACTTTTGACCTGTTGAAAATGTGTGTTATAATGTATTTTCAGTTTCTCTGTACAGTGTGACTAGATCAGATTACCAGCTTTATTCAGTACAACTAAAATTCTAAGTGAGGACACTGACTTTCAAGAGAAAATTGTTGCCCTTTCATAGATTTTTTTTCTTAATTTATAAACAAGGTAAAAGTTTGTTTTGATGC
>VYZR01054366.1:0-12470 GCA_013400675.1 Oxylabes madagascariensis | reverse complement strand
TGTTGATCTTTGTGATAAGGAGTATTTAAATAAACTGTTACAGGATAGATGAATTCTTGAGCCAGCCCAAATAAGGTTCTGAGATTAAGGCTGAATGAATTTAGTTCAATGAGGGCAGAAAAGTGTCTTTTTTAAAGAAGAATCTGCTTTCAGAACCTATTTCTAGTCATTTTTTCATCCTCAAACATCAGTGGGGTACTGGCATTTTGCTTACTCTCAACAAGTTATAAAATCCTACATTTTGGCTAGGTTAGAGGTTGAATAAAATTTTTATTTTTACTTATTTAATTATTAATAGCCTATTAATAAGAAATTAATTTAATGCCTTTTGTCTAAAGACATCTGGAAACAGCATATGTATCTAAACTGAGCATGTATCTAGTTTTAAACGCCAAGTGGCAAAGACTTGGGTTTTAAGAGGCAAACCAGCTGTAGAGACAATGAAATTTTGGTGTTCAGAAAAATGTACAGAGCATCAGCAGCTGTAGTAACCAAGCTGCTCTGTAATCCAAATTCCTGAAGGGAAGGGAGGTTGTGACTAGCAAGAAGACACCCTCTCCCCAACCAATTCTGCTGAATGCATTTTTAAATTTCAATCAGGTCAAAATTTTCAACCAAAATCCCCTTGTGTAACTACACTTGGGATGCCACCGCTTCTTCTCAGATGCTCACCTGGCAAGCAGCTGAACTCTGGAGCAGTACCTTGTGCCTCACTGCAAAGCCTTACCTGTGACTGCAGCGTGCTGTGTTTGCAGCAGGGGAACTGCACTGCCCGTTCTTGGCAGCAATGTGCTCTGACTGCTCATCCCAAAGCCACGTCAGTTAGCACTCTCTGGCTCTGCATCTCTCAGCTCTGTTTAAAAATTAGTCCTCCAAGAAGAGTTCAGATAAACCTCTAAAGGCATCCGTTTTCTTGCTACTGAAGTAATTTTAGCCATGAGGACACTTTCAAACTAACTTCTTCGAATTGTTTTTTTTTTCCTAAAATCAATGCAGTTGCCATTATACTGAACGTATGGACTGAAAATGGTAATCCTGTTTGTCAGGCATACATACAACATTAAAGTAGAATTCAGAACTTGCTGATTTTTAGTTTCATAATCTTACCTCAAATATTCTATGCCTCAGGCTCATGCAAGCATTAGCAATGAAACAACCTTAAAAAGCCAAAGAGGTCTTGATTTCAGAAATTAGCAGATGAAATAAACCCTGGGTAATGATCTGTACTACAATAATGATAAACCAGATTAAGCTCTCCTGTATTAAGTGTCAAACATAAGACTGCTGTGCACAGTGCCTGAAGACTCCTACTGGAGACAAGGGACAACAGAGAACAGGGGTGTGTCCCTATCAAGATAAACAAGTTCACTTAAAAACAAGATGCTGAAAATGTTCCAAGATCAAAATACAGACATCAACCGATGAGTGAAACAGGACTGCCAGTTGGGGGAGTTCAGTCCTGAGATGTGTATGCCTCACATCTCCCCCAAATGTTGGCTGAGGATAATGGTGTATGCCATTGTGTAAAACATTTTGAAGCATATTCTGAGCACTGGCAGTATTAGACAATCTTATCCCATCTCAAGGAGAACTATACTTCGTGAGAACAAAGTCATCTGCAGTTTCGGTGTTTCAAAAACGAGAGATTGCTTCTTAATGGCTTTTTAGTGACTTGGCAGAAATGGAAGGGTCCAACTCATTAACTGTGGCTGCTCATGTTCTTGGGCTGCTCATGTTCTTGGGCAGAGTCTTGAACTATTAGCCAACTGTACTGCTTTCACCTGCCACCTTTTGCTTCAATTCCATTCTCAATGGCTACTGATCTTCTTCACCACAGAAGTTCATTCCAAGCAGTATGTACAGGAATAATCTTAAACCCTTCTCCTTAAGGTTTTTTTTATCTTCCATCTGTACATCAGTCATAAGGTGAAACGCAAATTGGGCTGGTACTATATCTAGGACACTTTCATCACTTCATTCTCAGTGTTATTGACCACAAAGGATTCTGTAAGATGTACTGATTCTGTATTTTCTAGCATACACCTTTTTTCCGCAATGCAGACTGTAGCATTTAATCTCAACGCATTTATGTTTTGCATTGATTTTTTTTCTCATTTTTAGAGCCTGATACTGGGGACAATTGGTATAGAACGCTAGCTCTATTCAGTGCTTCAGGCAGTGCCCTCAAGGGGACTCTATTAGTATTAAAATATATGTGCTCATTTTCCATGCAACCGCTATGCTTTCCACCTCAATTGATCTTAATTTCCTTATTATTTCGTATTTTGACATACACCAGGAGCCAAAGGAAACCCTGCAGGGTGAAAATGGGCAACTGAATACAGAATTAATATGATTTCAACAGAAGCCCTTTACTGTTTACATAAAACTTCAGTTATAGTTTCTAGCTCTACTGTCCACACGTACAGGTGTCTCTTGATTGGCCAAGCCACTTGTCCATAAGGCAGGCACACATCACACATCCCTCAGGACACCTAATTGGTCAAGCATCCATCATCACACTGTATGTCTCCCATCTTGGTTTTGCATTTTTTGCAGGCAGTTTTCCAGGCTCTTCATTCTATTTTTCAGTCCTGTTGTTGTCTCAGTAACCTTGATGAATTCCTGAGAGCCCTGAAAACAAGACTGCAGGTGGCTTGTTATCTACAAACAGTTTGGCTGGTACAAAAAATGGCCCAAGTTGTTCAGATACATTGCTACAAAACCCAGGCTCTTGGGCTTTGTCTACCTTCTAAGTTTATACCAGTTTCGTTTGGCTCCCACAAAGATGCATTAGCTGAGCACAGTCTGACACTCTGATCAGACCCTTTGGGCCTCGGAGTGGGGAGCACAGTGCTCTGGGCAGAAGGGGCAGTGTTCTGTGGGAAGAAGAGCTGTGCTCACGAGGGAGCCCGAGTCAGTGGAGAGTGGGAGTCACAGTATTTGGGTCTCACATGCACTGCTCTCTGTGCAGGCTTAATCCAACTTGTTACAGGGTCCAATAATGGGTGGTTTTACATGGGTAATTTTCTGGTCATACTCTGTTTAGCATTACATTTAATCAGCTATTTAATTACATTATCAGCTGTTAATCAGCTATTAAAGCTACCTATCAGCTTTTTCAAAAGCAAAATAGGAATGAATTTCAATCAAATACTGTTGGAGTCCAGGAAAAACCCCTCAAACTGCCCTGGGAGGTCTGAGACCCTGGCTGGGACCCCAAGAAAGCACTGCCTTTAACCTTAGTCCATGGGAAAAACTTCCAACACTCATAAATGAATTGGAAACAACAAAGATTTAAAATAAACAGTAGTTTAGTTTGTCACAGGGTAAAAATTCGTAGTTTTGAGTTTTTAGTATAGAAGTAAATCAGAGCAAGATGGAGAATTTTGAGCAGTGTCTCATCTTCTTCTACTCCGTCTTCTGCTGTGATGGTGGCACAGAAACATTAGTAGAATAGATTTGATGTAGAAATTGTGTCTAAAATAGGTACTAGTTATTGGTACAAAACTATAAATATAGTACGTTTTAAGAGTTGATTAGGTTAAAAACCTTTAAAAATAACCTTAAATCCTCTGTGTTCCTGTAGCTACATTTTTTAGTGCACTAAGTCTGCTATCAGACCTTAAAATAAGAAACAGAATAAACACCTTTAAAGACCAAAGCTGCAGGTTCTGCTCATCTTTTAAACCCTAGTACAAGACTTTAAGAAGAAAAGACCCCTAATTAAAGGATTTATGGAATGAAAATTCCATCAAAATAATATCAAGCATTTCTAATTTGCTTATGCACATAGTGTAATTCTGTACTGCTGAAACATTGTTAAAGTTAGGATTTCTCTTCATTTTTTTCCTAGGAAAACAGAAGGGAAACTTGAAATCATGTGGGAATCCACAGCCAAAGAAAACAGGAGAATGAGAGAACTCTTACATAAATCCCTGAGGAAGAACAACATGCAGAATGCTGTCACAGTTTGTGAACCATACTCTCAGAAGGACCTAGTTTATGGACACGATTTTAGCTATTGTGATGTAAAAACTTCATCCCCTACTGAAAATTAAATTCAACAAGAATGTCAGTGATAAGAATCTGCATGTCATCCAAAAAACAAAACTTCGTGCCTGAATTTAAATTTTTCAGCAACACAAGGTGTAATGGAATGTTTACTGTTCAATATTACTGTATTTTAAAGGTCATCAAAATGACAATAGCATATTCTTTACTTGTAGTGTGAATAATGTAGTATTACATTATTATGTAATAGCCTAAAATACTACTTTGCTATTTGAAGAAAAGGCTATTCCTTCTTAAGACAAAATGTGTTGTGGTGTGTTCTTACTGTGTTTTCAATTGCAGCTCAGATTCAATGGTCTGTTCTATAACCCCCCCCATTTTGTATTGTTACAATGTATTTTATCCCTAATGGATTATTCCTTTCCCCCTGTATTGCTGGTGTTGCCCTGGTTGTCTATCTTCCCTAGACCTGCCCTTCCCTCCTCCTACAGAATTGTCGATCCTTCCCTAACCCTGCCCCTGCTTCCAGACTGTTCCCTCTCAATCCTTCAATCTTTGATGCCCTAGTGGTTAGTTTGGGCTGTTCCCTCCCCTTGTGTTCTTTCACTGGTCTGTGTATTGCACTCCCCGCCTTATGTTCCTCCCCCATGGAACCCTTCTTGGTTGGAAATTGTGTCCTCTCCCAAGACCTCCCCCGCTTAGAAGCCTCTGCGAGCCCAGGTTCTGTGCCTTGTTCTGTCCCTGACGCTCTGGGGAATAAACACCTTTGGAAATCCCACAGAAAGCATCTCCCACTCCCTTGTCCCTGCCCTCGACGCGTGCCACCTGTGCCGTAGAGCAGTTGTGCCCTACAGCCGCAGCCCAGATTGCGTTGCTTTCTCCTGGCAACGGTGTCAGGAGCTAGCTGGGCTGAAGAACACCGACAAGGCGTCAAAAATGTGATACAGCTGTAAGTTAACATGTAAAGACAAGGAACTAGTTAACAAGATAAGCAGCTGGTATCCTTGGTGTTTAGCACAGACACACACCGTGCCACCAAACAAGTGAACAGTGATATGAATGAGTTTAGGTCGTTTAAAAGCTGTTACAAGTTCAATGTTCCTCGTTAAAAGTTGTTCCCAATGTTAAAGTTACTCACCTTCTGTTCTGTTCTTTCCCTACTGGGTTGTTGTCGAGCCCTGCTGTATCCCTAAAATGGTGACCGGAGGGCAAAGGAGGAGAAACATGAGAACATGGCGGATATGCAAATCAAAGAAGCCCAGTGCATACTGGGAGTGATTTTGCCAAAACAAAGGGAACTCTGCCAAAACCAAAACACCAAAAACTGCTTGGACAAACATGGACAGACTGTGTGGGAGGGGAGCTACCCCTCTTTCCATGTTGAGCAGTTTTCATCCCTCGCCCTGACCTCTGAGGACAGCGCCTGGAATGAGACCCCTAGACCTGCGAGTTGATTATGGGCCTTCTGGCGCTCCTGCGAGGACAGAAGTCCTGGCTCTGCCTGCACTGCGCTCCAGCGGGCAAAGCCGAATAACCTCCTCTGAATAACCTCCTCCTCCGTGTCTCTCCTGGGAGCAACGGAACCCGTCGGGCCCCCACCCCGAGCTGATTTTAATAAAGGTGTTTAAAGGAGCAAATCTGCCTGTGTTTTTATCAAACGGCAAGACAGTGCTTGTTAAAATTAGAAGGACAAGTTTCAGTAAATTCTCTCTCAAATGCCAGGTGGAGTATGATGCAAGCTGAAAAAAAAGTGTGGCTTGTACTTTTTCTCATGAGGGAGCATCCTGACTTCCTAAGATGCAAGGATGTCCTTTTACTGGGTCGTGGGCCAAAAATCTTGTCATCTCCATATTGTACCAGAAAATGGTAACAATACAAAAAACATGTAACTATCATAATTGTGTAATATTAGAAATAATGAAGAATTTCATCACCTTTTAAATGAAATAAAGAAATAAAAGAACTATAAAATGTTTGTGTCTAGAAAGGTTCCTGCAGCACTTTCCTTCAGATTAAGGCCATGACTCAGCAGAATGGATTTATTCAGGAGAGGCTGGGGACAGCACTTCCTGTCACACCACGATGTTCAGGGACAGGTAGAGGTACAGCTTTCAAAGGCAGGTTCTGCAGTACAGTGCAAAGATTAAAAATCTGCAGGCTTTCAAAGCACTGGCAGAATCTCCGTGCACTCAAGATTATAGGAACCACCAAAGTAGCTAAGTCATATGTATGCAAGCAAGATTTTAAGATGTACTTTAATTCCTTCCCTTTAGTAGGAATAAAACAAGTGCAACAACCTTACCAGTTCATCAAGATGCAACTTCAGCATGCCAGAGTCTTGAAGATACTGATTAACAAAACTACTCTGTAACAGCACATTATCTTTTGTTCTCTGCGCAGTGACTTAACAAGAGCTACACCTTCAAATCCTTTCATTCTCCTGGCTTTTTCAACTTGATTATTTTAGGACTCTAAGCTGCAACATAACAATGAGAAACTATTTTCAAGCACAGTCTTAAATAACTTTATTAATATGTGAAATTGTCATGGGGGTGGTCTATCACTAAACCAGTCCTGTCCCCTGTCTTCCTTGAATTTGAAAAAACCCCGAATTTGAAATGTCAGGTCTGAAATACCTCTTCAGATAAGTTAGACAGGTGTACACACTCCTCTCATTTCCACACAAGCTCCAATCTGCAGGTGCAGACTCTGGAAGGGCATCAAATATGACTATACCCACAGCTTTTCACCTTTTTAAAGGCAGGTTTGGAAAATGAAGCCTTTCATGTCATATTCTTTAACATAAGCATCTCTGAATGTGCAAATACAATCTCCGAACTGATTTAATATTTACAATATTGTCCTCATCTGGCTTTAGTTGCCCTTTTGAGTCTGTTTTAAGGGTTTGTGAAAATAAGCATCTTCACGAGGAAAAGCTATTGTATTGGCAAGTCCTTAGAAACAAGCAAGATTTTCAAAACTCTCAATATTGGCATAATTGTTCTTCCACTGAAGTGACCTGGGAATGTCTTAGAACTGTTCTTTTGCCACACCTGCTGCACACTTCCACAGCTCTCGTTTTAGAGCAGGTTTTAATACATGGTCCAAAGAGCAGCACCTTGACAGTGGCACTCTCAAGGCTTTGTTCAGAAATGCTGCACTTACTTTGCCACTTGCATATCATTAAAATATGACACTGAACTTTAAATGAACTAACATTTTATCAGATCCCTGGGTGATTCTCCATACTCAGTTTGGAAGAAAACTGAGAAAAAGTTATGTCCCATGGATGAAAAAGTCCTTCTTGTGGCTCAGGAACACTTCTTTGGCATAACAAAAATCCTGTTATATTTTAAATACATATGAACATTCTTTAAGTACATATTTGAAGAACCCATTTGACATACTTGGACAGTAAAATACTGGAATTGTTTCAGATTAGCAAAAGTAAATACATTTGCAAGTGTGTCAAGAGTTGTACAAATAGAATTGATGATTAGACAGGTACTTCCCTCCAGTTCCTTCCGACAGGAAAAAAGTTGATTCTCTCTTTTATTAACAGCTGAATTTCCTGTAAATCTCTTTGAGATGAAACATAAATCTTATGCTCTCTATGTTTTTCATCTTGCATTAAACCACTTGGTTTTAGTATATTTCTACGTACAGAAAGTGCACAATATAATGCTTATTGGTGACCATTGATTTTAGGACTAGAAAAAACATTAAAAGACTAGCATTACATGTAAAGATACTCTTTTGAAAAAAAAAAATTATAAAAGCATGCAACATTTAAACATAAAGGAAAAATAAAAACCAACAGAGAAGTCCTGCTAAAACAGTACAGGTTTTAGTTAGTCCTTAGCAAGTTAGCAAGTTAGCAAGTTAGTCCTTGCTAACAAAGTTGATCATTTTAGGAACTAAATTTCCTAGCAGGCAATACCACTACCCAATAAAAACAAAATCTGATGTCTCAAGAGCTAGCTAGAAGGAAGAACTGAAAGGGTGTGTGTGCAGGGCCAGGAACTGGACTTAGTGATCCTTGTGGGCTCCTTCCAACTCAGGATATTCTGTGCTTCTGTAAGTCATCTGTCACTCTGTGGAGGAAAGATAACCAGATCCAAGTAGTTAATTAGGGTTCAGCTGCAGCTGTATCTAATGCTGTATGAGAGAACACATTTAGGTTTCTTCAATTCTATAAGAACTTGCTACAGTAAAACACACTATACTGTTTATTCTTTCACATTATTTGCTCCCATTATCTCTTTCTCAGCTGAAGCCAGATGGGTGGAGCTGTCACTATAGTACTCATCAGCTGAACGGCTTTTTGCAAGAGGTGGCAGAAGGGTTTACTGGGTGTCAGCTGCCCTTGGGTCAATGTAAATGCAAAAGCAGCAGCAGATGAAGGTACAAGGTAACACGGTGAGTGCTTCTTCATCTAAGTAAAAGCACAACATCCCTTGCAATCAAAAAAAATGTCAAAAGATTTGCAAAGGGGTTAAGATCACAGGAGATCAGATACTATCTTGATATTGTAGCCCTTGACTGATTTCACATGCATTTGCCTGCTCTCATTTTTTATAGTTGTACTCAGTCTAGATGCTGTTCATATCCTCTAAGTGTGTCCTGCTGTAAACAACTCAGTGTTCTGGAAGCTGAGGGTTTTACTCTTAAGACCATTTAATGATTTATGACACTCATAAATCTTACTGATCATGTGGCACATACAGGACAACCAAGGGATCAGGCCCAGCCAGCAGGGATTTTGGAAAGACGGGCCCTGCTTGACAAACCCGATCTCCTTTCATGACCAGATGACCCACCTATTAGATGAGGGAAAGGTTGTGGATGTGATATCCACAACTAAGACTTCAGCAAGGCTTTTGATACTTTTGATATTCTCCTGGAGAAGCTGGCAGCTCATAGTTTGGACATCTTCACTTGGTTAAAAACTGGATGGATGGGAGTGGTGGTGAATGCAGTTAAATCCAGCTGGCAGCTGGTAATTAGTGGGGTTCTCTAAGGTTCAGTATTGGGGCCAGTACTGTTTAATATTGTCATGGATGGAGTGGAAACTTCAGATGAAGTTTATTAGAGAAGCTCCCACTGAGTCATGAGGTGCAGAGAGGACCCTGTGCTTTCTAAACTCCCTAGAGAGGAGCCCAGGGGCAGCTGGATCCAATCTCAGTCCCAAACTGTCAGCAACTTCAGTCTACGGAATTATAGAGGCGTGACTGAACATTTGTACAACTTTGTCCTGCAGAATTAAGGATGGTAAATTAGATATATAAAAATTAATTATTTATTATGATAAATTATTAGACAAAAGATCTTAATCAGAATTAATTGCTGCATAGTATAGAAGCTAAAATGGCTAGTATAGTATAGCATAGGATAGGATAGTGCACTATATCAAAGCAGTCATATTAAAGCAATTGTATCAAAGCTATCAAAAAACCAAATTATTAAGGAGAGACTGATGTAACTCACACATCCAACTCACCCAGGCTTGATCTCCACCCAAAGGAGCAATCTCCACACACACCCCAAGAAGGGGTATGTTAGAAGAACTTGCCATTTGGAAGTGGGACTGAACTTTTATAGTGTAAACTGACTGCCAGTCGTATGTCTCTGGGTAGCTTAGCAGCTTGTCTGCCAAATCTTTGCCTCGTTGTCAGGATATTAATTTGGGATTGATATGTAATGCTGGTTTTAGGTTAATTCAACACCAAAAGCAGCACATGAGCCCCTCTCAATCCACTACTGACAGCCTTGTCAATAGGCATTGTCTGAATTGCTTGACCACATTCCAGGGCAGAGCATCCTGCTCCCAGCTTCCTTCATTTTGATGAGAGGATCCAGTGTACTCTCAGTCAGTTCGACGGCACCACCAGGTTGGGTGGGAGTGTGGATCTGCAGAGGGATCTGGACAGGCTGGATCCATGGGCTGAGGTTCAGCAAGGTGCAGTGCTGAGTGAAGTGTAGAATAAGGGCTTTACAATTAGAAAATTGTAAAGCAGGTATGTTTTATTTCCAGCTGGGACACACGGGGGATATCTCCTCCAAACCACGTGTACCTGGCCAAATACACATTGATAATACACATTGGTTTAAATACACATTGATCCCACAAATCCACACCTGCCAGTTTTAAATACACATAGATCCCACAGCCCCACACCTCCCCACCCACCCATTCCCTGCCTTCTCTCCCTTCATGTTCTAATGAGCTGTCATGCCTGCTGGTGGTCCTGAGTTGAGGTCTTGGGAGGAAGGCCAATGTCTTCCTCAGGTTGATCTTTGCTTTTGGGCAGGCACAGTGGAGGTTGGCTATTTTTCAGGTCACTTTGCTCTTGCCAAAGATTAGGAGCTTGATTTTGCTGGATTCAAGCCACAAAGTTCAGCTATATCAGTTTTTGACAACAAATACCTAGGTCTCACTTTGTTAAGTTTCAACATTACGCATCTTACCTATATGACTTCTACTTAGTAACTACCTAACAACCAAGCTTAATAGCTTATCTTCTATGTGTTCTCAGTACAAGCTATTTCTTTAGTTCTACAAAATCTCTAAAAGCTGCTTCTAAAATCTTGTATTTTTAGATTAATAAACATCTTCCATGTCAGGGTCCTATCTTTGGGTCACAAATCCATACAGCGCTACAGGCTGGGGGAAGAGTGGCTGAGATGCTGTTCAACAGTGACTGAACCTGAGCCCAAGACTGCCCAGGCAGCCAATGGCATCTGGCTTGTATCAAAAATAGTGTGTAGCTGGACCAGGGCAATGATTATCCCTCTGTGCTGGGCACTGGTGAGGCCACACCTCAAGTGCTGTGTCCAGTTCTGGGCCTTTCACAGCAAGAGAGACATTTTGGTGCTGGAAGGGAAGGGCAGCAGAACTGGGGAAGGGTCTGGAGAGTAAGTCCTATGAGGAGCAGCTGAGGGAGCTGGGAAAGGGGCTCAGCCTGGAGAAAAGGAGGCTCAGGGGGGCCCTGGTGGCTCTGCACAACTCCCTGCCAGGAGGGGACAGCCGGGGGGTCGGGCTCTGCTCCAGGGAACAGGGACAGCAGGAGAGGGAACGGCCTCAGGCTGGGCCAGGAGACGTTCACGCTGGAGATCAGGAGAAAGTTCTTCACTGAAAGGACTGCCAGAGACTGGAAGGGGCTGCCCAGGCAGATGGTGGAGTCCCCATCCCTGGAGGTGCTGAAGGAACTGAACACAGCACTCAGTGCTCTGTGCTGGTTGACAACACAGTGTTTGGTCAAAGGTTGGATCTTGGAGACCTTTTCCAATTGTAATGATTCTGGGATTCCATACCCTCTGTTCACATGGATCACAGCCTGCGTGAGGTCAACTTCTCTGAAAACAAAAGCTTTATATACGCAGTTTGAAGAAGAGCTGAATTCCTACTACTGAAAATGCTTGTGGTTTCAATTCATGTATCTTAAAGCAGGTGTCAGCAATCCCTGAGAGTTCTGTTGTTTATGCACTGTACAGCTACATCAAAGCCATCAAATACAGTTTTCTCCTCATTTGGTATCTTACCACCCAAGGAATTCACCAACATAAAAATACTTGTTTCCACATGCAGATTTAGTTTGAATGGAGTTTCTCTGGTCATTTTTCATTGCTTTTTTATCAATATAAAAAGTATTTGCCATAATGGTAAAAAAAGCTGCATCTTTGTCCTAGAAAATAGGTGGAATATATTTTTTCTTTGTTGAAGCTTTCTCCGGCAAATGTGTTTTATCATTTGGTCTTTTGAAATACCTTCTGTAACCTGGACATTTGGATGCACTAACAGAATTTTTTTATTCTGGCAAATTACAAGGCAACTCTGGTTCGGGCCTCTGTGCTATCCTTAGTACGTTGCTAAAATGCAGGATGCAAGAATTAATTTTCAATTACTTTTGGTAGTGTTATGATTGCACATCATTTTGACTGCATTATGTTAGATGATGTAGGTTGAGATTATTTTCCTACCAAAATCTGAGAAGTGCTTGGGTTTCTGCTCGGAATTGCAAGGTGATTAAAATCACATGACCATTGGTGAGGAGAACTACTAGGTATTAAATAGTGTTCAGAACTCTTGCACACCTGTGTATGCAAAATGCTTATCACAGTGAATGGTAAAAAGGAAAACTTCACAGATCCATCTTTGTATTGAAAGTGCTTTTTCGATCCTTAGCTCACAATTAATCCTTAATCAATTAAGATTAGTTAAATTGACTTAGATTGAACAAGTCCTATCCTAACATGTCCACTTTGACTCTAACTCTTGTAAGCACCTCTTTCCTGCCTTCCTGCTGAGTCCTGTAGCACAGCAAGAGTATCACAGTGGAGAGGAATAATCGCTGTGCACAAGGCAGCAGCGTGTTTGAACTGGGATTTTAATACAGTACAAAAGGAGAAGGTAAAGGCAGTTGTGTCTACCAGCGTGTTGTGGTTTGACACTGGCC
>VYZR01054365.1:29974-44136 GCA_013400675.1 Oxylabes madagascariensis | reverse complement strand
CATCGTCCGGAGCCGGCGCGCCACCGCGCCGTCCGCGCCGGGAGCGCCCGGCCCGTCCGCGCCTTCCGCCGGCCTCTGCCCCCGCTCGGGGCGGCTGCCGCCCCGCTCGGCCCCTCGCCGGAGCGCCCCGGGGGTGAGAAACGCGCAGTGCTTAAAGACCGCTCACAGACCCGCGGCAGCCGCTCTCTCGGCGGCGGCAGGCACCGCCATATCCCACCCGGGAAGTGTCGGAGCCTTTGCTCGGCACCCTCATCCCGGGTCGCGCTTCACGCTTCCCCACCATGATTTCAGTTAGAAGGCTACATAGTATTATGTGGTCAAACTGATTAACAGCTCCGCGGAAGCAGAGAGACAGGCTGTTTAAATGACCCGATTTTGACAGGTCTTGAACTCTTTGAGATGTTTAACTCACATCAAGTTTTCATTCAGAGATTAATCGACTTTGTTCTTCCCTCCTAGCCAATCTATCAGTAAATGGAAAATACTCAGATCTTTTAAATTTAAAAGGCATATTTTTTTTCTTGCTGGCACTGGCATTTACTTGCTGTAATGCCTCATTAAGTGTAACATCTTCAGGCTCCACAGCTCAAGGCGTATTGGAGACATGAATATGTTTCTGCATGTTCACGTGCTTGAGGAAAAGCTATTTCTCACAGTGCAAGCAAATAAAGTATGGCAAGCCCGATGGCCTGTGTCACCTGGGATTTTAACTACTGCCACTGTTCCCACAGAATTCTGGCACTGCCCAGCTTGGTCCCTCCTGGGTAAGGCTTGGGCCAGGAGCCCAGCACAGGCAGGAACCACAGTCAGCTCCAGCACTGCCATGCACAGGATCCGATTGAGCCACACAGTTGTGGCCAAACGCTGACTGTGACACAACTCTGCCTGAAAAGTCTGATCTCCCTGCCACCAGCTTCCTGCCTCCCACAGCATTTTTAAGTGAAGAGTGTGAGACTCGAGGGGTGAAGGCAGGTGACAATTTCATTGCAGCAGGAGCTACAGATCGAGTCCCTGAGCATGCTGGTGCCAGCAGTCCCTCACACAGCCACGCACCTGGGAAACTCCTAGAGCCCCCCTGGGCCAGCCCAGCTGCCAGGCAGGAATTAGTTGTGCCACAAAAGCCTCTTGCCTCTTTTAAACAGGGGATTATGTGTGTACTCGACACCTGCATTTGCTGCCAAAGAGGCAGGTTGGGGGTGGGGGGGTGGAAATCAAGTGCCTGAAGCTGCAAAAAGACCACTAACTCCCCCTGAAATGTTGGGGTTTAAAAGAGCCCATAGAAGCATTTATTTGCATCATTACACATCTAAGTATCCCTAACAGCCATCCATACAAAGACCCCAGCTTATTTAGTTCCTGCTAAATTCAGCAGCACAGGTCAAACCCGAAGAGATTCTAAACTCTCGGACAAATTTGTAAATGTAGCCTTTGACACTGAATTTACACAACTGCTAACAACCAAGAGTGAGGTTTGGAAAACTGGGATGTGGAGTAGCGTTCCATTATTCCTCAAAGCCACTGTGCCAGAGGAATAAGTGCACGCTATATCTTAGCTTCTGCTGGGCTCTGCAGGAATATCTATGACTTAGGAGACACCTGGCAGCTGACGTACATTGAAGCCTTTAAAGGAAAAAGGTTTTGAACTGAATCAGCAAGTACACAGAAGTGGGAACAAGGTGACATAAGAGTAAGAAACTGAAGACTTTTTTCTAGAACTCCATGAAGTGTGGGCTGGCTGCAGCTTATATTGCATTGTGTGGTCCAGTCTCTGATTACCTAATTTTTCAGTGTCATTCTTAATCCTACAAGTTTCATGCCAGAGGTACTATTTTATTTACACTGGGTTTACATCTACCCTGTAACATTGCAAATGACTAAATGCTATAGCAAAGTGTGTTGGGTTGACCTTGGCTGGATGCCACATGCCCACTAAGCTGTTCTATAACTCCCCTCCTCAGCAAAATAAAGTGGAAAAACACCCTTGTAGATCAAGAGGAGGCAGGTTACTAAAGCAAAAGCAAAAAAAAATACATGCACACAAGCAAAGGAAAAAACCAAAGATTTTATTATTTACTTCCCATCAGTGAGTGATGTCTTGCCACTTCCCAGGAGGCAGGGCTTCAGCACACACAGTGGTTGCTCCGGAGGATAAACACCGTAAATAACAAATGTCCCCCCTGCCCCCTCCTTTTCCTTAGCTCCTGTATCTGAGCAGGCATCACATGCTACGAAATATCCCTTTGGTCCGTGGGTCAGCGGTCCTGGTTATGTCCCCTCCCAGGATTTTGCCCACCCCCACCCTCCTGGTGAGGAGAAGATGATGGAGTGACAGCGCTGATGCTGTGCCAGCACTGCTCAGCAGCAGCCCAAACGCTGGTGTCTTTATGGGCACCTTCACAGCTGCCAATGCACAGCACAGCTCTGGGGGCTGCTGTGGGGAAAATGAGCTCCATCTCTGCTGGACCCATTAACAAATGAAAGATTTCTCCTGTATCTCCTAGCTCCTTCGGACTTTCTCCCCCCTGCAAAATGTTATTCTTGCTGGCAGTATGAATTTTACACCACTAGAGCAGAGGGACACCGTGATAATGCTTTACTGTGATTATTCTGAATTCTATACTCATTTTCTCACCATCACTGGTAAATTTTGCAAATGATGCAGAACTGGAGCCCCACTTGAAGCAGGACACATACACTGTCTGACTTCATTGCTGGTGGGTTCTCCAGCTATAATTTTTTTTTTTTTGAAAGTCAAAAACTGGAGTTGCTTAATTTGCATGTTTGCTAAAGTCTGCTGGACAGAACTAAATACCTAACACTTTCATTTAAGGCTAATACAAAAGCTTGCTCTAGAAGACATTCAGCTGTCTTGCTTATGTTGCTCTTTCAGCCTGTTTTCTCCTGAACAAGGCCCTAGGTCAGGACATGTAGTATCAATCATCCCAGTAAGTGACCACCCCTTGGCCACAGAGCCTTAAGCTCCTGTTCCATGGTCACACTGAGCAGCTGCTGCTGCAAAAGGGACAGATCTGCCTTCATCTAAGCTGGGCATATTTGTCACCCCACCGAACTGAAAACTAGCCTGAAAAGGGCAGCTAAGACACATCCCTCTTTTGGCAGCCTGTGTTTACATCAACCTATTTACTAACATGACTGTCAACTTCCAGCGTTCATACACACAAACACCTTGAAAACATCAGTTCCAAGAATTAATTTGTGGGAAGGTCATTTAACCCCACAGCATCTACGAAATAAAAACACTGGAACTGGATAGAGCTCACTTCTTTCACTTTGTCACTGGTTCACCCTTGAGAGATACTAAGGTAAATTTAAAAACTTTCCCTTTGTCAGCCATCAGAGTCTCTTGGCAATCTGTTCCAACGTCTAACAAATCTTGTGAGAAAGTTTCTCCTAAAATGCCACTAAGTCATCTGGTCTTTGAAGGCAGTAAAAACTCTTCCTTCTGCAGTCACAAAAATCACCAACCCTTTTGCAAGTTTTCAAAGGCATGAAAAGTTGCTGTAATGCTCATCTGTCAGCTCTTGCTGCCTCACAGTCTGGACAAACCCAGTTCTTCCAAAGTTGCACAAGGTTTCTGCTGTTAGACTCTGCCAGTACTTTGGGACTTGTCATTTCACTGCCACAGCATAAAATGGGTAAAGGAACATGGCAGTTAGGGACACCTCATAGACTACGAATTTAGCTAGCTTATATTGAAAAGAACTGGTTTATTTAAGGTCTTTTTGATTTCTTCTCTGTTTTGCATCATTCCTTTTGCTCTTTGTAAAAAACAAGCTGTCAAAGACAAGAATCATAACACAGCTATAACAAACTACCACCAACTGAAAATAAAAAGAACATTCAATCTTTAAATTGAATTCATCTTGTATACTACCATTTTGCTTTTGATAAACTGTCAAAATAAAATACATTAATTGATAGAATAACAAATTACAGAAGATAATACACAAGTTACACTGCCATAAGATACTAAACAAAAAAAAAATCTGAATTCCAACTAAGATGGAGAAACAATTATAACTTTATTTATTTATTTTTACATTCAAATCAATAAAGCAGTCATTATTGTACAAATTTACCCCCAAAGGAATGCAGGCAAAGGTCTCCTGTTAAGTAATAACATCCATGAATACTTATTTGCTTGTGATTAACCTTATTTGTTATCTTGTGGGAAGAGCAATGAGAAACAAAAGTCCTAAGGCAAGTCAGTCAACAAGCACATGTGTCCATCAAAAGGAAAGAATTTGAGAAGGTATCTGTGCATCTTACTGAAACGGTTCAATTTATTTCTGCTTATCTCAAGACACTGGTAAAGTTCAGCCTGAGGTTCCTAAAGGTCCATTTATTTCTAGGGTCTAAAATAAACTCAAAGAAATATCCAGTTGCACAGCAGACTGTAGATCTAGGAACCAAGGTATTTCCAAGGAGCCACAAAAAATTTGTCAAACAATAAATATTGACACTTTTCTAGTAGTGGAATTACTGAGTTTCCTCCAGACTTCTTATGGGTGACAATTATGGGAAAATAACTAAAAAAATTCAATGCTCTGAAAAGAAGAAAAAAAAATCTCAAAATAAAACTGATGAGGCAGTACACAGCCAGTTTTTATTTATACATCTAACATTTGGAGTGTGGGCTAACAGGGAGGAACTGTTCCATCTTAAAGAACACCTCAAAAGGGCATAGAAAATTTCTCCCCATTTGGACACCATGTCCATCTCTGTTTATTTCAACAGCAGGAAGCATCCTGGATTTCCAGAGTTGGGGAGGGAAAAAAATAAAACCCCCAGAACCCAACATAAAAAAAGTCTCCACACATCCTGTTTGGGACAACAGCTACCATCACCCTTCCCCTCACTGTAGCTCTGTCTACTCAATCCTCTTGGGTCAACCCTGCCCTGACATGGCCACAGTCTCTCCCAGTCTCAGAGCAGAGGCTGTGATCCGCTGGTGTTGTTACTCAGAGAAGGGATAGAAAATACCCATAGTTTCTTTGGTTCCAGGTTTGGTGGGATTTTTTTCATTAACGCTTCTATTGCATATTTCACTGGCCTCATTTTTCCTGTGTCTCTCGATCAATATAAAACAAAGCAAAATTAAGCCGTTTGGATGCAGTTTGCTTGAATTCTAACAGAATGCAGGGTCCTGTTAAGTAATTGCAACAAATAATTTTATTTGCATGCCCTGTCCACATAAGCCTAGGAACCCATAGCTCTGGGTGATTGTTTTTTGTAAAGCAGCAAGGAGCTCTGCAGGCTGAATTACTGTATTGTTACTAATTGCATCTTTATCTCTTAACTATTGTCTAGTAGTCTCTAATATAACAGTATTTTTAAAAGCCACTTTTAATCCTATGTTTTTGTTATACACTGTCCAAAGAACAAAACTGAAAATTAGATGGTTTAGGCCCAGATTCAGAAAAATAACTCCTAGTTAGGAACATGCTTGTGCTAGCTGGCAGGTCCTTTTTTTTTCTTTGTATTCCACTATATAGCATTTTCCAAGAATGTCATAATACAAAGAATTCCTAAATAATACTGAGTCAGAGTCCCGAGATTATAATATAACCCAAACTCTTTGGTAAATTGAAAAAGCCCAACAGTCTTAAAAGCCTCACTGTTTGTTTTCTGGACAGAAGCATCCTATCTGTGAGGCTGACAGTAATAAACACACTGCTAGTGCTTCTTTCCAAGCAGCCTCTGCAAGAAACACACCTTAAAGAGTACCCAGCATAAAACCATCCTCAGCACAGTGAATAAGTTTCTTGCAAAGAGCTTATAATTTATAGGTTTTGCCTTACCTGTACTACTCAGAATTCCTGCTTTGAAGTCGTATATTCTCTAAAGTATTTCTTACCTTAGGACTTTACTATACCAGTTCCTTGTACTTTTTCAGTTATGGAAGGTTTATCAAAACCCAGAAATCAACCTTTCCTCAAAAAAAACCACCCTAGAATAGAGAAGGAAAAAAAAAGCAGACTAAACTCTTCTCACTTTATTTCATATTTTTCCTGAGTTTAGCATTTCATCGCGGATTTCCCACTTACTAATGTCAACAGGTTGCATTTCTCACAGTATTTGCTTTCTGTGTAGACAAAACTTTGTTGCATTCTTTGCCAGTGGGAGGGAAAAGCAGAAGTAACCAAACAACTGAGGAGCATAAATCAGGGAGGGAGGGAGGGAGGAAGGTTTTGCAACTAGCTTAGTACCGCCAGTTTTTTCATATAAAATTTAAATAAAGTGATAACAAACTTTCTCATTCTAACTAGTGTCTTATTGTTATCTCCAGCAATTCACTGAGAAAAAAAATACTAATTTTCTTAATTTGATCGTATCTTAAAAGCAGTTTTTTCCATGGTCTTTATCAGCACTGGACTCATATTCATACCTAGTAACACATGAGGTATTGATTTTCATAAACACTTGAATACTTGCTGGGGGGGAGGTTTGCCTTTTCTAATCTTGGTTAATTTTTTTTTACAATACAAGTAGAACAGGATTCTTTTTTTTTTTTTTTGCTTCCATCTATTATTGTGAAGCAAAGACTGCTACCAGTTAATTAATACAAAAACTTCTATGTAAAGTCACACAGTACAGAGAAGTATCAAGACATTCTTTTAGAATATCCAGACCTATCTGCAGCTACCAAACTAAAACACAGCATGTGGCACATGGGAAGGTGAAATTAGGGAACGAGTAGATGGGGTGGGAACACACTTGTTAGAAGTGCATGTTTACACAATAAACATTGGCAGAACATCATATATCAAAAATGCCCTTGCCAGTTCTGCAGTATCCATAGGGAGGGATCTCTGGCAGTGGGCTCAGACTGTGACTGTGAAACCTGGGTCATCTCTTTGGTTTTCTAGAATATGTGTCTAACACAAATGGACCTCCCAGGCTTCCAGACTATAACATATTTCAAGTTTTAATTAGTTTAATTTAACTGAGGATAAAAGCCACCTTCACTAAAAGGGATGTAATTTAGATGGAAGATAGTGTACTATGTAAGAGCAAGTAAAAACATCATCTCCAGCTATAAGAGAATTTAAATCACTGGCTCAGAGTGAAGTTGAATGGCTGTTTTTCTAAAAAATGTGTGGAAAGCAACAACAGCAAGGTTTTCACCCTGAAGCTGTGTAGGCATGAGCTTTTGTTTTTCCTCTCAGTTTAACAAACACTCCAGCAGAAATTTTGCGAACAGTTCATTCCTTCCAAGGACAATTTTGCTACTGTAGATTGACCCTTTAGGTACTGATCCATACCCTCAAATGCAAAATTGTGGATTTCAGTTTTATACTTATGCAGTCATATTTCTCTCAGACAGGAGAAGAGAGAACATCATTCCTGGAAACGCTGTATGATACAACTTGAAGAGCCAGATACAGCCATATTGATTTGTTTGATGTTGAGCTGCTGAATTTTTTTTAACAGGATATTTTCAAGAGAACCATTTGTACTCCTAGAAAATTCCAGTGAAATGGTATTATAATAACAATTTCCATGTGGAAAAATAAATCTTACTTACGTGAGAAAAAAATCATTAATGATTATATTTTTGTTGCTTGCAACTCCATCTTAGAGATATTCTCAAAATGGGACCTCTTGCTGATCTTTCCTGAACTGTATATCTGAACTGTGGATCATGACATGAGCCAAACAGTAGTTACAGCAGGAAAAGATATGACACTTAAATAGCAGTAATGTTTTGATATCTACCCTGTCCAGCAACACTGACCTTCAAAATCCAGCAGAGCTCCATAACACAGGGACTTCTGGGAAACAGTGTATACTCTTCAACAGAAACAACAACACAGAAAGCAGAAATACAAACTCTTGTAATACATCAGGGACCTTCTTTTGGTCCTAGACAGTGTTATTTTCCACTTTATACCTGCCTCCTTCCCCCCACCTTTAAACCACAAGAAGCCAGGTAGGATAAACTGTGAGGGACAAAATTTAGCAGAAGGTGCTAGCATGCTACAGCATAAAATGTTCTGACAGTCCAAGGCCTAAGACATACAGAAAAAAAAGTTGCCACTCCTGGTTACTACACCACTCCTTATACCTTTTTTCCACCTGTAAAAATACATCATCGTCCTCAAGTAAAGTTCTTAACATTTGGTTCTTTCAGATCCCCAAGATTACTCCTGCAATTACACTGTATCTTAAATGGATGGGCAGCAGAGGTTACACTAATTTTACATAATTTGTCCATGTTAACACATTACTGATGTTTCCTTTATTCTCCCTTCATTTTCCTTTCCTAATTGGAAATGCAATTTTTAATTACATACACTGGCAAGATCCCAAACAAACTGTAAGCTATTTGGGGTAAAGTTCTCTCTTTTTCAAGATTCAGCACACAACAATGGTAACATAGGAGAGCATTTCCTTTTCTTATTCTAGTATGTTTTAAAGAACATTTCTCAACAAAATGAGTGCTTGGTACCATTAACTGCAAGGAGAAAATCTTGCACAGTGCATTCCTTTGTGACATTGCTTCATAGAAGGAAAAGGAGGAGAGACCCACTGGAGAGAGCATAAACATCATTAACTCACAGCAAATGGTCACCTCTTCTAGTTAGCACAAAGACGGACAACCTGACAAGAAAGAGTAAAGCGTAACTTTAGCACAGTTTCCCCAACTTCACGGAATCAAAGCACTTGCTTTGCTTTACATTTAAAAAAACAAACAAAACTCCTCCCAAACCACAACAAACAAGCACCCAAAAATGTAAACACCATCCAGGAGAACCAAACTACATTTCTTACAGAAGTCCAACAGCTTTAAGCATCAATTAGGCGACCTCTGCCTTCTGCTGAACAGTCCTATGTAGTTTAGGTAACTGTATGCAAAAGTGAAACAGGGCAATGTAAAAGCACACTAGCTTACCATAACAATCTTTTTCCCTTCTGTGGGAAACAACTGGCCCTAAACCCAAATTATCTGTAAAGAGATGCTACCACTTCAGCCACGTATACAAGATCTTCATACACAGTCTGAGAATCTTCATTGACAATACTGAATGTCAATGCTCTGATTCAAAGACATGCTGCCAGCTATTACCAAAATTTCCTTTAAAGAGGGTATGCAAAAATATAAGTGGTTAAATGATATCTGTAAACTGACTTTCTGAAATGACCTGTTGTCCTGAGTTGCCTATGTAACACAAGATTAAGTCAGCTACACTCAGGCTTTTCCCACAGTGTGTCATCATAATCAACCAGACATAGAACCTCTTTACTCTTTGCAAACAGTACAGCTCACCAGATATTTGGATTAACTGAAGAGAAATGAAACAATGATACTGAAGGGGCTGAGCAGAAACACCTGTCCCTCCTGTCAAGGAAAAGAAATACAATCATCCAGTGTCAGTAAAATTCATCTGTAGGAAGTCACTGAAACAAGTCTACAAATACGTAAAGGTGAAACAAAAGTTTTCATAACACATCTGTAGGAATAAGAATTTTTTTAAAAAAAGATACCAAACTTTACACTTCAGAGTAAAAATCTTTAGAAGACCAAGAATTGGCTTCTTGCCAACACAGAATGGTGATTATGGCACTGGCTCCAAAATGAGCTCCTCTGTAGAACTATCAGGGTAAGTACTGGGCAAGATGGATGTTAGCACTAACCCATTATGCGCGTTCCTGAACAAGCCTTCCTACAGTGCAACAAATAATTTATTTCAAAATACTATTTTTAACAGAGTGCCAAGTCCTAACATTCCCCACTCCATTCAATACCACTAACACTGTACAACAGTCTGAGCCTCAAATTTTGGCAAAGGTTTCAGAAGAGCATGACATGATACCTGGTGACAGGCATTTAATTAGGAAAAAGTGCCTATGACTGTTGAAGTCCTTAGACTTCTCAAAGGAACTGCAAGATGATTTTCTTCATCTTCCAAGAATAAATTACCAACTGTCCTGATGCAGAAAAATTCCATTCAGATCTGGATAGCAGATAACTCTTGAAACCTATAACTGGAAGACAGCACTACAAAAAGAAAGAAAACAAAGAAAAAATCTCAGTTGGGGGATATTAACGGTAGAAAGGCAGTTAGCAAATGCTTTGCTGTTTCATTTTAATGGCCAGTTATAGAACAAATTTTTACTAATTTCTGCCTCAAAACATTAAGACTAGAATTCAAAAATACTAATAAGTGCTAGCTTGAGACTGAAGGCCTGATTTTCTAGAGCTGTAGAAAATACACCATCTTCCACTGGCTCCACTAAAATGTGAAGTCTTTGGAAAATTCAAGAATGTTGAATGAAACACAGCAACAACCATCAGTATAAAAGAACTAATAAATCTCAACCTGTCCACTCTAAGCCTCCCACTTACCACCCAGCAGGACTAGTTGTGTTTAATATAAAAGAAACAGTCCTTGACAGATGACACCTATATATTTTCCAGCAGAGGCGTGTACAGACTCCAAGCAGTGTAATTTATCTGAAATTACCTTGATCCCAGGCATGCTTTTCTTAATGTGTTTATGACGGCAAAGAGCTTACTTTTCTTTATGGAACAATTATAAACCTTCACATTAAAGCACAAGTTTCCAGGCTGGATATTGCCAAAAGGTTTCCATGGCCATCCTATTTTCTTTGGGTTTCACACAACATACATCATCTATCTATAATTTTTCTGGAGAAGCATTACAAATCTGTTGACCTGTTTCTAAAAATATTTAAAGACACAGATTTTAAATGGTGTAAAGCAACATTCCCAAGACAGGAAACTGTCAAAATGCTCTTTCCAAAAAAACCAAAAGCATGAAACTGTCACCATAAGATAAAAAGGCCAAACATGTGATCAGCAATACTTTCTCTGACCTAGAATTTAATGAGTTAGAAATTTCATAGGTGAGATGGGCATAACATACAAGAGGTGCTGAATAGCATCCAAAGAGAAACAAAGCTGGTGAAGGGTCTGGAGCACAAATTTTAGGAGGAGCAGCTGAGTGAGCTTGGGTTGTTTAGCCAGGAAAGAAGGAGTCTGAGGAGAATATTCATGGCTGTCTACAACTGCCTGAAAGGAGGCTGCAGCAAGGTGGGGATTGGTCTCTTCTCACAGGTAATAATAGATAGGATAAGAGGAAGCAGCCTCAAGTTGCACCAGGATAGGTTTAGATTGGATATCTGGAAAACTTTCTTCACAGAAAAAGTTGTCTGGCATTGGAGCAGGCTGCCCAGGGAAACAGTGGAGCCACCATCCCTGGCGGTATTTAAAAGAAGCATGGATGTGGCACTTAGGGATGTGGTTTAGTGATGGACTTGGCAGTGCTGGGTTAATGGTTGGACTCACTTTTAGAGGTTACTTCCATCCTAAATGATTCTATAGTAATATAGGCATGTTAAAACCTAGTTTTAGGAATTTAGTTTCTTCTGAATAAACAGTCTTTACTTTCCGCTAGCTCATCACTCAACAGTTAATATTGTCATTAACCCTCACTGTAAGATAATAACATGCAGGAGTCCACACTCCAATCAGAGTCTGGTTTTAAGCAATGAATTCCAAGAACCTACACTAACAAAAATTTCAAGAGGTCTCAACCCTGTGTGGAGTATGCTCAGAAGCTGTGTAGGTTTTAAGCTGAGTTAATTAATGGATAGGGAAAGCTGTTTCCTTTTGAGCTTCTGTTTCTACTTTTTAGCAATTTCACTAAAAGGGAAGAGGCAACTACTCCACCTTCCTTGTCTGCAACTTGTTCATTCCCTAATTCCGTTCCTCTCTGTTGCAATCCACTTTGTACTACAAGGAGCCCTGCCCTCCTGCCCAAACACAAACCTTCCCCCTAAAGCTATGACTTGGGAAAAACATTTTAAGAAGAAAGGCATAATCTCCAAGAATGAAAAACTGATAGGCACCTAAAGAGAATCCTTAGACTGGCACAATTTGCATCTTCTGAACGGTTAGTTACTTTGCTGCTCTCTAGGCATTGTGTTCGGAAACGAAAATTACAAGTAAGGATACAGAGAAGGATATACAGAAGAAAGGAGACAACATAAAGCAAGGAGAGGCTGTGGATGCCCCATCCCTGGAAGTGTCCAAGGCCAGACTGGATGGGGCTCTGAGAACCCTGATCTAGTGAGTGGCATCCTTGCCCTTGGCAAGGGTTTGGAACTAGATGATCTTCAAGGTCCCTTCCAACCCAACCCATGCTGTGATTCTACATGCTAAAATAACTCCTCATGCATAGTTACTGTAACAAATGTAGGACCAGACTCACAACTATCTGATCATCACATCACATCTAATCTAGAAGCACCCATACACTGAATGTGACAGAGGAACTGTGAAGAGAGGGATAAAAACCCAACCAAACAAAAAAATTAAAACAGAAGACAAGAGAAGGATAAGACAAGAATCCAAGAGAAGAAATACTCCAAGGCAAGCCAAGTTCCAGACTTCATGGGGAAAAAAAATCACTACATGCATCTGCTAATATCTAAGAGCTAGACTAAGTGAAACTACGTCCTTCTGTTGTAACCTTCGAAAGGCAGTTTCAGCAGCAGCCGTGCAAATAACAGAAACAGAAAAGGTCAAGCTCTTCAGACAGTTCTCCTCCAAAACATGCTGCAAGGAATGGTTTGCCACTGTGGCTGCTGCCACTTCCTTTCAGGTGGTTACTTTCATGACACCTGTAAGAACTTAGCATTCCTGAAAGCTGTAACAGCTTACTAAAACTTCCAGTAGTTTTTATCAGTAGTTAAGAACCGTCAGACAAGTGCAGTCATACTGCCGCACATATACCCAAATTTCACATCCATAGAAAAGATAAAAAGTCTCAAATAGATGGCCTTAGGAGAACTAAAACAACAAATCCTTACTTCCTGCAAGTTTTCATCATGATTTTGTGCCTTAAAAGTACAAACATTGGTTTTCCTGTGGCTCTAGCATTTCAGTGGTTTCTTATTGTGAGTTCTTTTGTGTACATTAAACTGTGAGACTGCAAATCCTCAAATGTTGAGGCACTTGTAGGCAGTCAAGCACTGTTGCTCCTACCTTCTCCTTGCTAATCTTTCTCTCCAGCTCTTGAAAAACAGCAAGCATGAAGGAGTCACAGCTTGTTTACTCCCGTTTGTGATAGTCATCTGCCAAAAATTGTCACAAAAACAGTTCTTCAAAGACCAGAAAATTCTCAAAGCAGGAAAAGCCTTGACAATATTTTCCTGACATACTCTAGGAAGCACACATACACCAAAGGTTTTTCAAAGGTACATAACTTGACCATAATGGGCTGGTTTCAAGGCAAGTATCAAGAAACAGCAAACACGACCAACTACATCATCACAATCCTATGATAAGGCACTATGAACACTGAAAAGCCATAAGTATGGACACAAGTAGTCATCTCCTCTTTATCTCACCCTAAGAAAGGAGCTGCACTACTCCTGCTAGCACTCTTCAATCAATCAATGAATCAACTAACCAACCAGTTTGGGGTAGACAGCCACCAGGCAGAGTTTGGGAAGAACTGCTGAGATGAGACAAAGGGTAATGGACCGTGTCAAACACTTAGCTGGAATATAAGACTTTAGTTCGATGAATAGCAATTTAAGTTTATACATTTTTTCTCTTCATCTGGAAATCAGACTGACAAATTATCGCTGCATCATTAAAAATACCTATAACATATATTAAAACATAGCCACAAGAACATTAAATATATTTGCATAGAACAAACCGTCAAACTAACAATGCATCTCCAGATTAAGTAGCAAGACTGTTGTCACATTGTAACTCAGCCTCGGTCTGGAGCCCGTCTCGGCCTTTTTTTACCTCATAAAACGTGAATATTTGAGATAAACTGGATGGCAACACCGCAGCCCTCGGTAACGCACCGGAATTGCACTAAACAGGTAAATAAATCGATCACTTTTTGAATTTAGAAAGAAAAAACAGCACGGGTTCACACGAGGTGTGATTTCAGCGACGTGACAGCACCGGCATTCCCCGCCGGGGCCGGGCCCGGCCCCGATGTGTCCGCCCCATCCCCATCCCCATTCTCATTCCCATTCCCATTCCCCCTCCCAGCCGCGCTCCGCGGCCCCGGGCCGGGCCCCATCCCCGCCCGCGCTCCCGTCCCGCTCGGGCCCAGCGCGGCCGCGGCTGCTCCCGCCCCGCGCCG
>VYZR01054365.1:0-11549 GCA_013400675.1 Oxylabes madagascariensis | reverse complement strand
GCTTTAAACATCAAGCCAAATAGTTTAGATAAACGTTACTATAAATTCAAATTCTGTCTGCATAAAGATCATTAGCTTGTGCATAAGTTATTATATAGCTGATACTAAGAACTGCAATAAAACAGAGGNAGGCTTTCTGTTCCCCATGTTAAATTTCAAAGAGAAAAGCTAAGCAGGATTTAACCAACTGTATTAGTACCAGAAAGTCCCTTAATCATCTTCTGAATCACTTTTACATTAATTTCTCTAATGTGGAAGACTAAAGCAATAGTTAAAGTAATAAAAGTTGAAGCATTTAAGATGTCTCCAGTATCCTAAAGGAGGAAAAAGCAGAAGTAAATCTGCTTTACCGTTGCTTTTCTCTGTTCATGAGGGAATAATGGGCAGGTATCTACCCATTAGGCCATTTAAGAGTCTGAAGCTGGATATGGATGCTTAACTAACACTCTTACTGGGCTAAAACCCCAGCATTTTCTGGTAGGCTATTCATACAGTTAATTTGCATTTATTTCATTTATATGAAGGAAAACTGACTCCTGTATTAGCATGCACTGCCAAATCAAGGAACATGTAAGGGAAATATCTGGAGATGCTGTCTTGAAGGCATCTATTGGCTCACTTACGTGGATCATCTTTTATAAGGATAATAGCTTAGTTATATCTACCTGCTTTATTCCTCTATTCTTCACCTTGGAAATGAGAGACTGAGTTTCAGTATAAAATATTCAGTGGATCAGGATATCAGTGTAAAGTTGTCAGGTATGCCATACCTGGTACTTATTTATTAGTCAGATAATGGAACCTAAAGTTAGGTTATTTTGAAGCATAAATGGAAATGCAGAAAGACATGGTGTGTCTCAAATCATGACTTTCAACTTACATGCCTCAGACTTGGATTTGCATCTCCGAACTGTCCTCTGTCGTAATTCTCTCACTATTGCTAAATACTTCAGTATTTTGTTCCAGATGCAACTGAAGGGGATGCCTGTCTCTAGCATGATAGTCTAGTAAGTAGAAGACTTGCTGGAAGAGTGGGGGAAATCCAGGGTCATTGTGCCTGCCTTAGAATGAGAGGATTCAAACCATCTTGCCTTTTCATAGTTTAGTTATTGAAGTTCTCACTAAGCAACAGTTTGGGAAGTGATAAGAATACATTCAGTTTTCATTAAGCCACTGCACTCTGTGATCAACAAAACAAATAAAGTAGAGCCTGAGCAAAAGAGAGTGAGGGTTGGTGGTGACTCCTTGGAGGGAAGATCTAGTTTTCTGGTCTCTAGGGATGGTTCTGTGTTTATAAAGGTAGTCAGCCTTAAGGCTGGGGTGAGAAATCAAGCCTTCTGGAAGAAATCTGTTTTCATTGATATGTGCTTCTTATATGTATTGTTTCCTCTGTGGTCCCCTTCCCTTGTCACTATATAAAACGAAGATGGGAGGAAATCGTAATGACAAGAAGAAAGTGTTCTAATTATCCCTCCCTTACTTACTACTTGCTCTCTCTCCTGGAATGAGAGTGCTGTAGGTATTAACCTTCCATCCCTCAGGCTACGGACCCTGATTTTTTGCTTCAAAGCAATTGTTTGAGGTAGTAGACTCTAGGCATGAGGGAGCCATGCTGTGTTTTTCCCTGGCTTTGTTTTTAGAAGGTAGCCACAGCTGCTCTACTAAAAGCTTCCATAACGTGCATTAGGCTTGGTCTTGAAGGTTGACTTTAACATGGGGACGTTTAGTTTGTACACTTTAGATTTATTTCATTAAATGTATTGCTATATTTTGGCATATGTTTTTAATAATTTTACAGAAATCATAAGCATAAGCAGGTAGGTGGCACTTACATGATTTGTTCACTTGAGTTTGAACAATAAATCTAACCATGGAAATTGTAAATATAATCTGCAGTAATATAATTTTGGTACTGTTTTTCGTAAACATGAAGAAGCTCGTTATCTGCAGGCTAATCTCAAGGGATTGCCAGTAACTGAGGAAGAGGTAATGAGAAAATTTATCTTAAAATATAGTTGTGTGTAATCTTAAAAGCAGTATGGGTGCCTGCAGTGGGGTTGTGGACTCAGATTTACGATCTCTGAGCCAATATATTTGCAGTATAATTTATCAGGTAACAGTTCAGCTTTGAATAGTTGTTGAATGTAATGGGCTTGTTCATCAGTTAGTGTTCTTAAATTACAAACTGTTATGTACAGAAATGTATAAGCACGATCATATGTTCAAACTAAGATCTTGGCCATGAAAATGCAATTGCAAAAGTGTTTTAACGCTTGTTCAAGACAACAATATTTGCATTGAAAAGCAGTGCATGACTTTCTTGGCATTGCAGGGAAAAACAGTTGGGACAATCAAGATCTAACTCTTCATAAGATAGTTGCCAGGAGCATTGTAATCCCATCACAGTGGAACTGCAGCTCCCATTAACTATTTCTGCCTCGTTGTGGTGCTGTATCATATTGCTTTGCACCGATTAATATTGTGTTTGCTGTGCTGTACATCATTAAGCAGTGTACACAGCATCAAACTTGGATTTAGTAGTTTCTCCAAGAGAGACATTCAAGATGAAATGCTGTAATCAAGAGCATGCATGTGTTCCAGTGTACCTTTGCAGCTGGGTGAAGTTCTGAAGAGCTTGAAGGATTCCCGTGAGCTGGGCTGCTTTCAAATGAGTGGGAGAAAACCATTCATACATGTGAAGTGAGGCCGTGCAGTTGTCCAGCTTCACTTTCATCAGCCTAATAAAATTATTTTTATTGAATAATGGATTGAACACATGAGAAATAATTTGGGGGTGTTTGGCACTGAATTTGTATAAGGATGCATAAGTAATGTGCACTAATTTGACAGGGATGGTGGCTTGACAACAACTCTTAGAGATATGCCATCACCTTATACATTAAAGTTTCATAAACACAGTGAATTTTCTCTATTTCTTACGTGGCTTGAAAGACTTTTAATACATCATTGTGATAGGGCAGTAGTAATAACATTGAAAAGAATCCAAAATTAGTAGTGCTGTGTGTAGCTAAACTAAGGAAATTTTATTTAGACTTTTTTTTTTAAGAGTTGGGTTCTCAGTGAAGGCAAGAACACCTTGTTTTCAAGCTGTTTGCTTGGAAATAGGCTTTAAGACCTCATTTTTTGACAACCTGAGTTGAAGATAACCAACAGGCTCAGTTGTTTTGCAGATTAAGGGAGGAAAGAAGTGCAGCCAGCATAGTAACAAAAAAGGCTGAAATCACTGAAAGTCTTTATTAGTTTTCTAGCAGAAATGTGCTTTGTTCTGCTGGGCACCTTGTTCACTTGATTAATTGTACAGGATGTTGGATAGATTGCAGTGGATGTTTCATGTTCATTATAAATCAGTAAGGGTGGTAATGGTGGGGCAGACAAAGAATATTAAAATACTGGAGGCAATGTTCTGTGGGCACACACAGCTTTTAAGGAGTATAGCTGATACCTTGTACAGCTGATAAAGCACAGAGCCAAATCCCTATCTTTGCTTTGCCTGGATCCATGCCCTCCCACGTGGCTCTGAAATCTTTCCAAGGTTCCTGCAATCAGGAGAGTTGCATTCTTTTGTACGAAAAAGATACTAAATAATGTAGCTGAGGTCTTGACAGCTGAAACATCAGCTCCAGCTACAGAATTTGTTACCATCCTGGAGGTGAACTTTTCTTTTAAATTGCAGGGAGTGTGCATTACCGCATCAGAAGTGTCTCATAACAAGCAAAATAGAAAGGAGCAGAACAAACTGAAGGTCACACTCTTCACAATTAAGTTGAAAAGGAACATAGCTTTCAGATTTGAAACAACTCTCACTTTTTGAACATTTTGCTTAATTTTCTGAAGTGAGGCATGAAATCAGGCATAAATTTCTTTTCCTGTAATGAGAAAGAGTGCCTGTCCTCTAAGAACTGTAATATGTTCTGAATGAGTTTAACTATCGGGAGCTTCACAGGAGAAGTCGAATTGTAATTTGCTCATGCATAACTGACAGCTAAAAAAGAAAATCTTCTGTTTACTCAGTCTGGAACTAAATTGGTTTATTTCTTCAAGTCTCCAAACTTTGTTGCTTGTAATTAAACATATACTTTGTGTAGCCTAAAGCTGAGTTCTAGGAGGTGGGAGAGGTTGAGAATTTTTTTTCTTAAGCAGGAGAGGGGAGGAACTAGACACATACCCCTATAACAAAATCAGTATACTTTTTATTATAATTCAAATTTTAAATTAAAAGCTATGGAATGTTGAACTCAATAGTTTCTTGTGTTACATGCAAATGTAGTTTTAGAAGTATTTAAAATATATGTTGCGATTTTCTTTTGAAGTGATCATAAACAAAAGTGACTGCTGATTTCAGTACAAAAATTAATGAAAAGAACAACACAAAGATCACCTGTCATGCTGCTTATCAGTAGGGGATTTGATCCTGGAGGCTTGTGCTGGGCCATCTTATAAGCAGACACCAGTAGCTTAAATATATTTACATTCTCCAAAGTGGTTGTCCCAAACTCCCAAATTTTTCTACCCAGTTTAAATGGTGAATGAAAACTTAAAACAGACTTTGTGAGGTGAACACTTGCCAGTTGCTCTGTGTAGCCTGAGTGGAGCATGTCACAAGTGCAGGAATGAGCAGTATATTGTGATAACTGAACTGTGCCCCCCATCCCGTTCTGCCCTCTGCCACTCCTGCCCCACTGGCTGTGGGGAAGAACCTTCTGCATGCAGCTGGTGTGGAGGGAACCTGTAGGAGCTGTCAGTGTTAGTCACTTGATATTTCAAGCATTTTATTCTGTTTACAGCCATTCACACATGCTCGGTCACCCTTCCTCCCCTCTTGAGCTGTTCTTGGGCTTCTGCCCTTCCTGTGAACATGCTGAAAGATTCACTGTGTTTGTCAGAGGCACTATCTCTGTGATTTTAGGTTGAGAGGCTTGGTGAGTAAGCCAGGATTTTTAAGAAGAATGGGTAATGACTTTTTAATAAAGTTCTTGATTTGTATGTTGATAGCTGTGCTATTAAAAATTACTTTGTTTTAATGGAAATTGAGGCCTTCTCCTAATTGAGAAGTTCTCCTAATTAGCGAGTCTTCGGTTTGCAGGTCCCATAGGTTCTCTCTATAAATACATCACACGTAGCTGTGTCTGACTGATTCTTCACAGCTATGTTATTTACTTTGCCTTCCAGGTGTCCGAAAATATGGTAAAGATTTTCAAGCTATTGCAGATGTAATTGGCAACAAGACTGTTGGCCAAGTGAAGAACTTCTTTGTAAACTACAGGCGTCGGTTTAACTTAGAGGAGGTATTGCAGGAATGGGAAGCGGAACAAGGAACCCTGGCTTCTAATGGTGATGCTTCTGCTTTAGGGGAGGACACAAAAAATACTTCTAATGTGCCATCAGGAAAGAGCACTGATGAAGAAGATGAGGTGTGTTTTGTGTACCAGAAATAAGTAAGCATGGGTTGAGGAACAGCATTTTATTTAGTTATAAAATATAAGGTTAACTGGTGTGGAGTGGCAAACCGCATTCTAAAGAATGATGATGAGCTTGCATAGAACTTCAGCCAATGTCGTTAACCAGCTGGGAGCAGGACTGCACCTTTGATAGTGACGATCACGTTACTGTTTTAGTGTTAAAATACACTTCTTGTTCTAGAAGAAGACTTGCTTCGTAAATATTTTTAGTTCTGCTGTCTATAATGTTTTGGTTGGTGATTTCTTTTCAGTAACTTCTCAGTTCTTTGGTTTTATTTTTTTAAATGCTGTTTCCTGTGTAGTGGCCAGTGGCAGCCCGACTGCGTCACGCCCTGGCCAGGATGGCTGTTCACGCAGTCTTGTCTTTGTCCTTTGTGCAGGCACAAAGCACTCCGGCCACTCAGTGTTTAGGCCCTTCACCTCCAGCACAGGCATCTGCTCCAGCACCTGCCGCTCCCATAGCAACTTTAAATCAGCCGCCCCCGTTACTGCGTCCAGCGCTTCCCGCTGCTCCCGCCCTGCACCGCCAGCCTCCGCCGCTCCAGCAGCAGGCGCGCTTCATTCAGCCGCGGCCGACCCTAAACCAGCCTCCCCCGCCGCTCATCCGCCCAGCTAATTCCATGCCGCCTCGCCTCAACCCCCGGCCCGTGCTGACCGCGGGCAGCGGCCAGCAGCCGCCCTCGCTCATCGGCATTCAGACAGAACCTCAGTCCACTCTGCACTGAAGAAATAAAAGCAGAATTATGCTAACTCCCACGTTTGAAAAATGGTATCAACGTACTTTCTTTATTTCCAAATAATGAAGGGGAGAAAAGAGCGCGCCTTCACAGGTATCAGACCAGTTTCCAGAGGAGCAAGCTAAGAACTAGAAACGGAGCGACGTCAATGACCACCTGTATAAAAATATTTTTATGCCGAAGACTTGTACAGCAGAACAATGCCTACACTGCAGCCCTCCTCTATATGAATAACTGTTGAAGGAAGCTAACTTCTTAAATGAATAAATGTTCAACACACCAAGATTTTGTTTAACTGATTTTTACTCTATTTATTTTACTACAGTTCTTTATAGTCAAGCATCTAACTACAGGAAAGTAGTCTGGCAAATCTAGAAATAGATAATATCGTAGGAGACTTAAATGTAATGTTGGGGGGTTTTGTGTGTGTGAATTTTTAAATTTTTTTTTTTTACCTTTTAGCGAAAGAAAATAATGACTTTAGGTTCAGAATGTTTGGCCCTGTTTAGATAACAGTAGAAGCGTTTCACACACTTGTAAAATGTAGGTCTTCTCTTCGTGTTTTTCCCAGAACATCTTAGCTTGTTTCAAAAGGTACTGGCTTATTAAATACTCTTCTTTCAGAGTATTCTGAAGACTCAGTGAGCTATTGTACCAAATTTATTAAATCTCATGCGTGTTCTACTCATAGAATTTAACTGGAAGCAGGAGTCCAGTTTCTTGCTGCAGTCTTGTCTTGTGAGCTGTGCAGGATAGAGTGGCAGCAGCTTCCACCACCCAGGGGGATGACAGGAGAGGAACCATCTAGCAAGAAGTATTAACTTAATTTGTTATTCTACTAATTCTTCTAATGTAAGTACTGTAAAATTCCATTCCTCTGAGAGTGGCTGTCTGCAGTTCATGTATGGTAGATGACTGATACCTTACTTGAGCATTAATGAGGGAAGTGTAGGTGCTGGTGCTGCTGGTACAGTATCATGACAGTAGTTACCTGCTGCCAACCTAGTCTTACTTTTAAGTGATTATCTCTTGACTCCTGCTATATTTCTGGCAAAGTTGATCTGAGTTGAGGGTGTTGGGGGAAGGACGAGGGTGTTTATTTTATTGACTCAGTAAAACCTGCATTTAAATATTAGTATTGTTTCCCAATTATAGGAGTTTGAAAGAAACTCATTTTACTGCATTCTCATCTGAAACCTTGACTGATGCCCAGCAGTGTTTTGGGATATGGGGTTTTTTGTTTGTTTGTTTTTGTTAAAGCCAATGCCTCTACCCCTCAAGTAAACTAGGCTCCAAATATGAGTAGCACTGTTTGAAACTGTGTGATCCGAATTAAGCTATTGAAAAATAATGCATTCTTGATTATGTAATAATAATCATGTTGACTGTCATAATATTTTGAAAGTTTTTTTTGCTTATAGCTGAAATGGTGTCTAAAAGTCTTTTTAACTCTTGTTTTGTCATTAACTAGATTTGCCCTTGACTAAAATGAGACTTTTTATGCAAATGGGATGTGCTCTCCCTAGGTTTTTTTCACAGATAAATTGTGTGGTCGAGTGATCAAATTAGCAGCTAAATAAGGTCTTTTTTTTATGTGCAAAGGGAAGTTCTTGTACTATAAGATTCTATTTCATTTGAAAATCTGGTAGTAAAGTTTGATAGCTGTAACCTGAATTGCAGTTAAAGTGTTGACCTTTATGTTTTTAGTTCTTCATTTTAAAATAGTCTCAGAGCAAACTTGAGAGTTTTTTCTTTCTGAAGAGCTTTCACTGGTGTGCTGAGGTGTTGTACAAAAGGTCTTTCTTACAAATTTTCTCTTTGCATCAGAGTAGATGCTTAGCCACTATGTTAGCATCAGATGACCCCCTAAGTAAAGCAGAATTTTAAAACAAGCACCAAGGAATTAATGGTCATGGAAACTTGTGTTCTGGGAGTTATGAGTCTTTAGTGTGCCCTCACCAGCTACCCACAATTCTGGCTGCTCTATTGGTCTTTAGACCAATATAAAACCGAGATGGTACATTTTTACAATTTAGTTGTTAACAGTGGTAAGATTCATATTCAGGATTTTTTTTTTTGCTTTTTTTTTTGTTTACTTTTAAGCATTGAGTCTCCCAGGTGTGTGTATTGTACATCTGCTAATTTTTGTCTTGTCTCTTGTCGATAGACTTCAGTATGCAGAATGTTGGGTGTTACAGTACAGTTGGGCACCACCAACTGCTTTGAAACTGTTCAGTACATTGTAATTCCGTTTAATCTTGTTTGAATATTCTATAACTGGGCAAAGGTGCTGTATTTGAAGGGGGGAGGGAGGGTCAGAGATACGTAGGGTAGTATTTCTTAATTTACCTACACTGTAGCACACAGTAGGGAACTCCTAGCATTTGTAGTACTAAATGAGTATGTACATAGCAAAATGTCTTTATTGTGTGCTTTGCAGAATATGTGCATACAGTTTGCACGTCCTGTTTTGGGGGGTTAGGGTTTGTTTTAAGCAGTGTTTGCCTGGAGAGTGATATGCTTGCTGCTTAATCAAAGGATTAAAGTTTCAAAGAAATCTGTGTCTTCTATTTTTATGTACCTTGTAATGGTCTAATATGTTAGGGCCCTTATACTGTGATTCTCTTCTAAATTCATTTATATTTTTTTAAGAATTAGAAATAAAATTATACAATGGTGTTGATTTCAATGGGAAATTTCTTTTGCCATATCTAGTCTCCTGTTTTGTAATGTAGTAATGAACTCTGACTTCAAGGTTGGCTTAATTTTGTCACTTTAAAAAATGTACAATGTTTGCACACTAACATTTGGCAGAGAACGTGTATCCTACATTGTTCAAAGCTAATGTAACTCTACAGCTTTTTGTACAGTTTATTTTAGTTAATAAAGCAAAACAGTACTAAAAAATTACATTTTACAAATGCAAGGCATAATCGGAACAACGTGTATTCAAGAAACGACACTTGCAAAATATGGATGTACAAGAACTATCAGATTTAATTGTTGCACTTTAAATCAGAATGGGTACGAAGTTGAGCAGGTATTTCTGCATTTAATAAAACAATCACTAAACATTGCGCATCCTAGTAAAGCAGTTTAATTTGTTGCTTCTGAGCAAAAGGAATTAGGTACTTTTGTCCTTAGTTTTTTTTCAGCCTTACAGTGTTGGGATTTTTCTTTACTCTGGAAAACTGACTATGCATCAAGAACAGAACACAAACCAGTAGCTTACAGATATGTGAGTTTGTGTATGGATAGAGATAAACTGCAGACTTTAGGGAATAGTTTGAGATGAAGGTTAGTGGGACTGTGTTGTGCCTCTTTATAGCAAAAGACAGGAACAGACTGAATTTATAGCTGAGTCCTGGCAGAAATGTGGTTGTCAGGCAAAAGCAAAGCCAAACATCATGAAATAGTGTGCTTGAAGATGTGTTCCATAATGCAAGGGAAGTTGTAGAGAAGTTAGCAATGTTGCACTGTAAACTGTAAACTGAATACAGCTCAGTCATCCTGCTAAATGTGGTGAACCTCCAGCTTTTCCTGAGGCTGAGGTAGCCAAACCTCAGGAGTTAGCCTTTCTCAGAGTGAGTTAAAACCAGGCATTGATGGGATAGACATCTGCTTTAAGATCCTAGACAGTTGTATATGAGATACAAAGGCAAACAGGAACTTTTAACACTACTCATCATCCACTGCTGATGAATTTGGCATCAAAAATGTACAGTCAGGTAGGAAGGAGAAGCAGAATATACAGACAACAGTATCTGGACTATTTTATTGGCAGGTGCCCCCCTTTATAGAACAGACATCCTAAAATTAATTCTGGAGTACAGCTTTGGAAAATTACGTCATTTTCACCACTAGTGAAGGCTACTACTTTTTAGTTCTGTCAATTCTTTAATCTTGAAGCTCTTTTCCAGTGCAGTTTTGTACACTGAAACAATCCTAGCAGCACAACAAATCGTCATTGCTGTTTCTGACTTGGCAGTTTTCCCTTGGATTGGCTCAAAAGGAAGCACCGAGATTCAGGGATTGTGATCTCTACTGCAGTTTCAAGGATGCAACTTCGTCTTGATGCAGACCAGGCCTCCTGTTATGCTCAATGAGCCTTAAGTGAAGAGCGATTTTTAATCTAATGCCTGCACCCTGATACCTGATGATTTTATTGACAGATCTTCATCCCCACAAAGCACTGTTCTGGGGAATTATGTTCTGCACTGGGAGGATAGTGCAGCCAATGACCAGCTTTGAAACCTGATCCCATCTCTAAACTATTGATTTAAATTTATAAATACTTAATTACAGAAACATAATGCCTGTTCTGAGGGATCTTCCTGTGAACTTCTCGGCAAGTAGTGCCCAGACTAATCAGGATAGTCCTAAAAGCTAATAAAAAATTGAAACCAACCTAATTTTTGCAAGAAGGAGAGTTTTTAAAAGCGTCTGCTTTAGTAACGTCTTTGCTGGGCTCCCAGAGTCAATGCACTATGGACTGACTCCCTCGGGAGTGACAATTCTGACTCATTTTAGCAAAAGAAGAATCTTTCTGAAACCATCTTATTAGTATTGGTTTTAGAGCTCCTTTGAAGACAATCCAGACAACGCGACCCAATTGTTTCCTTTTTTGCTAGCCTTAGTGCTTTTGTGCGTGTGCTAGGATGGAGTGTTCCTTAGAGACTGGTTTTCCTAGAAGTGGTTTAGTGTGAAGGAGAACAAAGTGCAGCAGCAGGTGATGTGGAACAGGCAGCAAAGCCCTCGCATCAGTACTGTTGTCTGAAGGAGGGCGGCGTTGCCTGCCTCCGGCACGTCTCGGGTCATTAGCCAGTAGTCCTGGCATGTAATAGTGATATAATAGTATCAAATAATAACTGGCATGTGGTATGCCCGCGTCCTTTGCCTATTTAGCATGGGGTTTGGGTCGCTCTTTCAGTCCCGCCGGTGTAAATAATGAAAGAGCAGCTACCTGCCCTCGCTGCAGGCAGGCGGAGGGCGGGCAGGGAGCGCTGTGTCCGAGCCGCTCCTCCTTACCCTCCTGGAAAACTCCCTGGCCTGCGGGGCACGGCTCTGCCGCCCTTACCGACCCTCATCGGGGGTTCGGGAGGCTGCAGGGCGCGGTGCCGAGCCCGGGGCCGGCGGCGGGGGAGGACGGGCGGCCGGGGAGCCTTCCCCAGCCGCCGGGGAGCCTGTCCCGGCGCTGCGGTCCCTGAGGAGGCGGGGGGACTCCGCCGCTCCCTCCCGCAGCCCGGGAGCGCCGGCGGCGCCGGGAGCGGGGCGGTGCCGCCGCCGGGGTCTCCCCGCCCGGGGGTTGCCATGAAACCGAAAGCGGCTCCCG
>VYZR01054364.1:0-20040 GCA_013400675.1 Oxylabes madagascariensis | reverse complement strand
GCATGGGTGAGCTTGAAACATACAGCAAACTAGCAAAAGATAAGCACTATGCCAATGCTCATGATCACATATTCCAGCTGCATGGGGAAAAGAAACATAAACGAAAGGGAAAACTAGCAGAATATTACCCAAAACTTTACAGGGAAGGGGCCATGTGCAAACCATATGCAGTTTACCAGGAATCGCTGCCAAAATGCATTTGCACCTAATCTAGGGGGTGAATGATGCCAAGTAACCCTTCTGTCAGCAGAACATAGGAAATGTTGAGAGGGCACTGGNCAGAATAGTTGAGGTTGCAAGGGACCTCTGGAGGTCATTTGGCCCAGTCTCCCTGCTCAAGCAAGGCTACCTAGAGCCAGCTACCCAGGTTCATGTCCAGAGGACGTTTGATTATGTTCAAGACTGAACACTCCATTAGATGTCCAGGAAACCTGTGTCTGTGCCCAGTCACCCCAGCAGCAAAAAGAGTGTTTCAGTTTGTGCCCGCTGCCACTGGGCACCACTGAAAAGAGCCTTTTTCCATTCTCTGTGTGCTCTCCTTTCAGGTACTCATAGAGTATTAAAATCCCCTCAAGTCATCTCTTTGGCCTGAATCATAACAGGTCTCTCAGACTTTCTCCTTAGGAGAGATGCTCTGGTCCCCTAATCCTCTAAATTGCCTTGAGTGGAGTATTTCCAGTACATCCATCTTGTACTGGAGATCCCATAACTGGAAATCCAGCTGGAATGCCACCATGTACTGGTATATGGATATGTAGCATGAAAATTTCTTCATTCCTTAGTCCAACCAGTAGGCACAAAGGGCAAGATTGCACCAAGCTGGCCTTGTGATGTACCCAGTCCTCCCAGGCTGATAATATTCACCATTCTCAGCCTTCAGGCTGCCTTGCAGGCACATAAAACAAATCCTCAGTTTCATGCTTAGAAACACCACTGTGAGGGTTCCAGCCCACATCTCCAATATCCTGCAGAAAACAAGGAAGAGCAAGGGCAGAGAAGCATCCCGTTAGGCCCAGAGAGGATTCAGAGTCTTTATTGCATTTATTCTCAGAATGAAATTGATGATTGAGGAATTATTACTTTTCCCCAAGTAGAAATCAAGCATCAGAAAAACCAAATCTGAATTATTTTAGAGCCCACAAACAAGTTATTTTGTTTGTTTCTTTGCTGGGAAGAGAGCCAAGATCTAGTGATTAAAGTTACATTTTAAAAAGCACTCAACTGTTTGCTGCTTTAAAAGCTGATTTAAGGCATTTAGCGCTAGAAGCTGTTAACTAATGGAAAACTCTGTTACTATGTAATTTTCTGTCAAGGCAGACACCTCTTTCACTGTTCGTTAATGCTTTTATCATATAAGACTTCATAAACTTTTAGAGGTTTCTGTCTCTCCCTATTTATTCCTCACAGAGTATATTCATAAAGATTTCTTTTCTCCTTTGAGGGCCTACACAAAAATAAAAGGGAGGACAGGATGGTGGTGGGGGAGCTCACCTGGGACATTTTTCACTTGTAGAGGATCAGCAATGACCCCAAAGAAGGAATCTTCCAAATCCTTGTCCTTAACTCAGATATAAGACCTAAAAGAAAGAATCCTTTTCAAAAGGAGATAAACAACCTTTGCAATACTACAGGCCACTAATCAAAATCTTCAATTAGCAAAGATCCTCCAGGACAAGGCCCAGTAAATTCATGACAGGGGAAGTCCAGGAGCAGCTTTTCATCATCATACAACCCTGGTGTCCTTGGAAGTAATTTTGCAGCCAGCGGGGCCAGCAGAGATGTGTAACAAGGACCCAAGGCAATATGATGGCATAGTCTCCTGGAGCCACCCCAACCAATAACATTCCTGACAGGAGGTTTGGGTTTTCCAGTGGTCCCCCACCAACACAGTGCTGCTGTCACTAAGAAGATACAGCTGCACTTCAGCTCTGACACTGTGCTGGTGTGATAAGACTGGAAAATACAAAAGTATTTTTTTCCTAGGATATTCCAGAATATCAAAGAGAAAGAAATAAACTAGTATCAGTATGGCACTCAGAATTCCTTGGGCAACAAGACAACAGAAGCAGCTAGGTCAAGCTGGTGTTAAGATAACAACTTTGAAATAGGTCATGTCTATAAAGTATAATGTGTAAAATACTGAAAGGCAAAATCCTAAAGGAAATAAAAAGATAGTCGAAGCTAAACATGATGAAGTTTTTGACTCAGTAAACAGAAAGTTTAGAGTGATAAAAGGTGGATGATATCATACAGCATGCAGCACAAGCAGAACAGAGCTCTGGTCTTGTGTTCTGGTATTGCATCTGGAGTCATGGAGACAAAGCTAGTGAGAAATGGTAAGGGAGCAGATAATCAAGTGTATGCACCCCACTGTGGCATCCAGTCTTTCTCCTTTAGGATGGGCAGAATGTAAAACTCAGACCAGTGTTACAACAAAGAAGCACTGAAAACTAACCTTTTCTTCATGCCATTAGGTGATGGATCAGGCTGTAGACACAGAAATCAGCATCTGTTTTCCTTGCATGCTTTCATACTTAGAGTATAGAATTAAGTACATCAAACATACAGTTTAGCACATGAAGAAAACATGATTAATAACAATCTTACATTCCCTACACCTGCTACATTTCAAAGCACTTGTCTTTTTCTTGGGTGCAGTATGGTACACAGTAAATAAAGCGTATTTACCACACAATGGAATTAATTATACACTCAATGATTTCAAGAGCAGAACTACTCCAGTGTTTCAGAAAGAGTTATAGCAGGATTAGTACTGCAATTCTTGCACTCTTAGCCAGTAAACTGGGATAATCCTGTTATCTTGTAAAGGAATGTCATGATACAGAACTGAAGTCATCAAAAGATTTGTGCTTTGGATTACAATTAGTGGAAGATCAGCATATGCAGATACATGTAAGGTAGATACCCACTTCTGCAGGAAAACATTTGGCTTTCAAAATTACTCACACGCTGTCCCATTGTGCTCTGCAATCTACAGCACAGTAGAGTATTAATGAGGCAAAATAAAAATATACACCAAACAGCATGTGAGGATAGGCCTCACTTTAAGGTGTACAGTCATCCCTTTCAATGGCATCAAGTCTGTCTTTTTTTCATTTTCCCAGTCACTTCTCCAAGGTGAAAAAAATAAAATGAACATCAATGAGAACAGGAGTTGCCCCAGTGGAAGTTTTGTCAGGAACACTCTGTTTCATCTCAAGGGACTGAAGGAGCCCTCCACCTTTCTTGCCAAAACCTGGTTTTCAGTGGAGGTCTTTAGATGAACATGGTCGCCACCATCACAAGGGCAGAGAAGTGGTGGGGAAAAGAGAGAGGCTCAGGTATTAGCAGTTGTGGCTAAAGGCAGAGTTTAAGCTAACAAGGTGGGTTTTTTCTTCAGCTTCATGATCTTAAGAGATTTGTTCTTACTGATGGTAGATTTGTTTTCACTTTCCGATTTATTTTACATCTTTTAAAAACAATTTTCCTTTTTCTGCTCACTGATTGTTTTTTGTTTAATCTCATGGAACCTATCTCATTCAGCATGTGAACTTCACATATTATTCCGGTCTCTGTTCAATTCCTGACCCCTGAAGTAACATAGATTTTCTTCATAGTCTTGTTGTGAGCTCCCTAGGACATTTATTTTCTCTCTTGCATACATTTTACCAGAACTTAACAAAAAAGCACTGTAAAAAAGTGTACACTCTAAAAGATTAGAGTGCAAAAATCACTCCAATCTCAGCAAGGGATCTCTAGTTAAACACCTAATACCATCATCATTTTATTGGGCAAAAAAACTAAACCTTCAGCATTCAAACAAAACCAGAATTCATTCCACCCATCAAAAAGGTCTAGATATGAACCCCTCATCTATCTGATTCCCAAATTCTCCACCTTCATCATCGCATTTTATTTTAAATGAAGTGGGCATGCATATGTTTTTGTTCTTGCTTACAAACATATTGGGTCCACAGTCAACCCTAAAAGATGTATTATTAACTAAGAAAGGGAGGCCTCTTCTCTACAACATTGATTTTNAGAGACTGTCCGTGCCTTGTTCAGGGCTCTGTTGAGGCAGATTCCCTGGGGTGAGGAGGTCCAGCCAGGACCTCAGTCGGTGATCCCCTCACAGAGTCCCTCTTTCCTCCTTGCCGTTGTCACCTACCTGCCAGTGTGCATTTGCTCGATAGTGGATCCGCGGGATAAGGAAAGATCCCACAGGATTGGCAAGGCCTGCCCTGCAGACTGAGCCGTACCTGCCCCGGTGTCGGTGGGGACAGGGTAGCTGGGTCACTGGAGGGACAACTCCGGGCGAGAAACCCACGCGACACTTTTCTTTATTATTTTACTAGATAGGACTGCATTTTGTTTACTCCTGACTTTCATCTTGATTGTGAATGAATTGAAAAGCAAATGAGAAATGAAACCAACAGGCAAAGCCTGGTACTTTAGATCAGGATTGATAAGCTAAGCAGCTTCTTTCAATAAGAGAGTGAGAAAGCAAGTTCCACTTACCTCTCATTACAGGTAAGTGGGAATACATTCCCATTTCTGCACTACATCAGTCCATTGAAGAGTGCCCACAAACTGCAACCCTTAGAGAACACCAGATGCCCCTCTCTCATTGTCCTTCACTAATCTGGTATTCAAACAACATCCTCTCACCTACTAATGAAATGCAACATAAAATTTTTTCCAGTTATTTAGTTTTACCTGCAAAATAAAAAAGGGGGGGAAGAAAATTACTGAGTTGAGTCACAAACTGGAAAGATGTCCTTGAAAATTCCTTTCACAACTATATTTATTAAACCACACTAGGGGAAGATCTGTATTCATATCTACGCAGGAAGGATACAAATCCTGCTATATTTTTCAGTGGTAGACAACAAGAGTTCAGCACACAAAGATGTAATCAATCCTTTTACAACTAATTTTGATATTTGGGTAAGACACTGCATAACGAGAGGTTTTGGTGATTTGTACAGATTTTCCCTTGGTTTGGAGCAAAAATACACTGCTTCAAACCAGATTTACATGAGCTCTGATTTGGATACAATTAGAGCTCACAAAAAAATAATGACTATGCTGTAGTGATGATTACTTCCCACTTTCAAAGTTAGATGCTTCCCACTGAAAAATGCTGTTCCGTCAAAAATGACGCTTATGGAAACATTGCTTTTAATTAAAATGCTTGAGATCCAGGGGGGAACCTGGAGAAGGACAAAGTAAAAAAATAACTCTGCAGCTAGGTCATTCACTGAGAATGGATAGAAAGTTCCAAATCCATTGTATTTGATTTGAAACACAAGCTGAAAACCAGAGGTTTCTCAAATCTCATGTAAATGACTGCATCATGGCATTGTTCACTGTTCTTATCATTTGGAATACTCACTCTCCTAAAATAATTATCTTGTCTCCTTTTATATGTCTTGCCTTCATCTCATGCTAATTTTTTTTTAATTTTTATTCCCCCCCCAATCCATTTTCTATTAAATAAAATTTGTGTGGTTGTGTGGTTTTCCAGTCTGTGTCATGGATACTTTTTTTAAAACTTGACTTCTTAATAGTTTATGACATCGGCAATTTGTGAGGAATAAGAGCCAATATTCTGCTGTTGTGAATCAATGTTCCTGCAGCAGTTTCCCTGCAGGTCCATTGATTCGTAGCAGTTGATCTTTTGATGAATGTATTCCAGTCGGAGAATAGACAAGACAAGGTAGGACCTTAACACAGCAAGAAGCAATAAAGTAACATTGTGACAAAGCCCAGGAAAAAAAAAAGTTATCTAGGGAAATGGCTGGGCAAACACTATAAACCTCCTCTGCTTATTAAATAGAATGAGACAGCTCTATCAATGACTGGAACATCATGCAATATTTACTCCTTCCTTCAATAAACATCGATTATAGGCTTGGTGGCACATCCTCTGTTCAACAGCAGATAATACCTGAATGCAGATTTCCTCTTTATATACGCTTCAGTATTCTTTGCACACACATGCACACAGAAAAACCTGAACACATGCTCCTGGGTGTGGAACTCTTTCTGCATTTAAAACCAAGCTGGCAATACTTACTATGAAACAGACATAAAAATCAAAGAAAGGAAGACACTCTCCAGTAAGAAACTACTACCATGATCTTACACAAGACAGTCCAGGAAGCTTGTCTGAAGTGCCAGCTGGGTATTCGTGTTGGATAAGATGCCAGTAATTCCCACATCTGAAACTACAGAAATTTTTCCTGATGCTTACAGAATTGTAATTCTGCTTTTCTGCTAGAAAGCAGAATTACATGGCTTGCTATAACCAAGTGTTTACTTGTGTAGCATCAGATCCTGTCTTCACATTTTAAATTACACTTATTTTTCTTGCATTTGCAGGGAGTCAGAGGGATGGCAAGAGGGGGGAGGCTTTTATTCACCTCATTATTGTCTAGATTTTTACAAAACTTTAGCAGAAGTAGTACTTGTTCTGGGAGTTGAAGTTAAGTTATAAATCCCCAACTCTTCTTGTCCTCCAGCAAGAGAAGCACTACATCTGGCTTTGTTTCAGTCATCTGGTATGACCTCTGTCACTCAAGAACCTGCAAGATTACTGAAACAGTTTTGGTCAGTTGTTCAACAGAGGCAAATCTTGCCATCAGTCTTAAAATAATCAGGGCACATCTAAGATGATCTGGCCTGGTGTACCCCCTTAAAGGCCTAGATCATCTCCAGTTGCCATTAGTATTAATTGTGAAAGATTGCTATTGAGTTACAAGTGAAGACTGATACAAAAGAAACATTTTAACATTTTTTAATCTTTTAACATATTTATCCTCAGAGTCAGTAGTGCACAAACTTTTCTTGCCCTTTGTCTTATCATTAATGTACTTTTCAAGTGATTTCCAGTTACTTTTCATGTCCCTCATTACATGCATCACACTCTGTTCACTGACCCTTCTGATACCTTTATCTCTGCCTGCCCATGGTGTACTTTGAGATTTGTCCCAGCTCTCTGACCTGCACTCCAACCTCTGTATTTTTTATTCGTTATGTTAAAGTTCAATGAAGAACTTACAATTCAGCCAAGTTGGTTTATTTCCACATTTATTTTACCACTTTACCCTTAATATTAATCCACCAAAGAGTAGTGAGCTAACTTCATCTTGTTTTCCTTTCAGATCTGAGCCTCACAAAACACCCCATGAATTCCCAAGGATAACTGAAATCCACCTTCTCAAACACCATTTTGATTTTCCTGTTTCTCCTTTATCCCTTCCTTGAAGATGAGAAATACTGCCATTTCATGATCAAGCCCATACATTTGGTCTATATATGAATTTCCAATTACTTAAAAAGTAACTGCTGGAAAAAGTGCTTTTACCCATTTTGGGTTGAAAACATACCTAGCACTAGCTCCTTATCTCTTGGTCTCAGAATAAGTCTACACTGTGAAATTCCTGGCACATTGCTTAACTGCTAGGATTCACATTTAACCTCTGTTGCAGCCGATCACTACATGAATACAATAAAGGAGGAAAGCAGACTTCCAAAGTGAAAGACAAGACCAATTTAACTCACTTCCTTCCACTTCCACTATTACAGAATTTGCAAGGGAAGATTCACAGGGTGAAGATTCACAGCCTGTTCCTCGGCTTTCCATGTGCTTGTAGTCACACTGAACTTTTGAAAAATGGTGTGATCTCCAGCAGCCAAGGACTTGTGTCATCAGTATGAGGGGGATGGAGCAAACGCAAACAATTAAGTTTTGTCAGATACTTCAGAGCCTTTTCAGACACAGCATAAATTCACAGCTCTAAGAATATGAAATATTCATGCAGATACAATTACAAGACATTTCATTATTTATCATGTCCAGTCATTCATATCCTGTTACAGAAAAAAGAATAATTTTACTATCTAATCCAGGCAAATCCCAAATTAAACAGAGCAAAATGTCTGTGTAGAAGCAAGAGCAACAAATCATGTTTTAGTTGAACTTTAAGTTTACTCTGAAATCATCTGTTGACTCCAGCCTGGTACAGAGTGTTTGATCCGGTAACAATTGATTTAGGTAACTCAAAATGACGCCTCAGAATATGGTTTGATAAAAAGTTACTGGTTTGATAAAAAGTTTCTGGAGAAGAGCCTAAAATTCTCAGTGAGATGGCTATGTTCCATATGGAGTTTGCAAAGGAAGCAGTCTGCAGCAACCAGAAAGAGTGGAGAGCTCTGTGAAGTCAGCATTATATTCTTTTGAGCATATGAACAATGTCATGCAAAAGACAAGGGTGCCTTTTAAATTTTTTACTTCTCAGAAGTGGCAGACATATGTCTTCTGTAGTTTGGCATCTACGGTCCTTACCCAGCTCCTATGTATGGACTTCATCTCAAAGCCAAGAATCCAAGATCCCATTTTGAAGCAGGGCACGAGCTGGAAACCCAAATGGCAGAGATTGTGCAAATTTATATGTGCAGAAGTTGTGTACAGCCTGGATGTGGCAGTGATACCCATTCTTCTTAAGCTTTGACTAACAAGTAATTCCAGACATATTAAGCTAAGGATGGAGAGCACAGTCTGGCATCAGTAGTCTGTACCAGGGACAAAGCAGATTTCTTGTGATTGACAGAAAATAGCTATGCAAGATCAAAAGAAGAAAATTCATTACTTTTCTGTGAAAAAGAGATGAGTTTCATCATCCTTGGGCTAGCAAGAAATACCAAACTCACCTATAAAGATCTTTCTTCCTTTCTCTCTACTTAATACATTTCACTGTGTTAGGTAGTGATATCAGTGTATGTGACATTTTCCCTCTAATTAGCCAGCTTTTAATAAAGTTAGGAAGCAAGTCAAAGAACTATGAAAAATATTTTAAAAAATCACAAACGTGATATTTGATTTCAGAAAAGGAAAGGGGAAAATAAGAGCTTTCCAGCAAAGAGCTGTGTGAAAATGCACTAGAGCCACTGTGAGCATGGACAATTCAGAGATTCTCTCCTGTGGCTCACAGCCCCATATTTAGAGGTGCTCATATCTTTGCAGGGACTCTTGCAAGAATCACAGCTTTCAGTGGCCTTATGAGAAATACATAGGAGTGGATATGCCTTGCAATGTAATGTCTTACAGACAAGTAGTTGGCTAGCACACATGATTCTGTTTGTCCCTAAAAGGGCACAACAAAAACAGCTATTGATTCTCTGCCCCGTTATTCAGCAGCATATTAGACAAGATGTGTAATGCATGATGCTATGTACACAAGGAGTTATTGTTAGGAGAGTGTTTTTCAGTTTCTTTAGTCTATGGGCCTGTCTCAGGAATATTGAATGTTTGTTTTCTTGAATAATATTGTACTGGGAAGAAAACACCCTAAATCTGTCCTAACAATAAGTGTCCCCAGGGACAGAGAAGAAAAGATACAGCTAAAACCCCTGCAAAACTTTTACAATTGCAAACACTGATGAACTGCAGTATTATTTCTAACATAAGCACATGACAAGGTTAATAATGTCCTACATTTTTGCTGTTATTCTGGTTTTCTGGCTACGGCATAAAGAAGAGCCAACACTATTTTCAACACTAAAACTACTATTCCACTGTGTAAACCACTTCAGAGACAATGTAGCCACACTGCAAAAATCTTACTCACTTTTGGAGTATTCTCCAAAAGTTACCTGTTATTCACACTCAAGGTTTGCATGCAGCTTCTCACAAAGCATGCTGAAACCTTGTCAATATTTAAAACACCTCCAAATTTAAAATGCCTACAAAGATAAGTTATTTAGGTTAGATCTATTTGTAATTTTTTACAATCTGATAAACCAAATCAGGCAAAAATTTTCAAGAATGAAGATTCAGAAGCCTCCGATCCATTGCCACTTAACCCTCAGCATCAAAGCTTCAACATGTCTACATTGCTGCAATAAAGGGCTTGTGGGACCCTACTTCACTAGGGCATTCTTTAAAATATCTTACTCTAGGCCACATTGCAGCAGGACTCAACAAGGCAAACTATTATTAGCAACAAAGTCCAGTTGAGGATTTTTCTTTTCACTTTGTTTTGAATAAAATATTTAATGCCAGACTGTGCAAATGCTCTCTACTTGGCCCTTGTGAGGCCTCATCTGGAGTAGTGTCCAGTCCTGTGCTCCTCAGTACAAGAAACACAAGGAGCTACTGGAGAAGGTCCAGTGGATGTCCACAAGGATAATTAGGGGACTGAAGCATCTGTCTTACGATAAAAGACTGCAGGAGCTGGGCCTGTTCAGTTTGGAGAAGAGCAAACTGAGAAGGGTCTCATTCATATGTATAAATATCTTAAAGGTAAGTGCCAAGAAGATGGTGTCAGACTTTTATCAGTGGTGCCCAGCAACAGGACGAGGAACAGTGGACATGAACTAAATCACAAGGAGTTCCACCTCAACATGAGGAAAAACTTCTTTACATTGAGGGAGGCAGAGCACTGAACAGGCTGCCCAGGGAGGACGTGGTATCTCACTCTCTGGAGACATTCCAAACCCTCCTGGACGCGTTCCTGTGTCACCTGCTCCAGGTGACCCTGCCTTTATGGAGAGTTGGATGAGATATTTGCAGAGGTCCCTTCCAACCTTAAAAATTCTGTGAAATAGCAAAAAAAGCTCTCACAAAGCTCTCAATTCTATAAACCTTCCCCGTGCATTTTAATATGAAATGTCTTGTACTCTCTGTGAAAATGAAAATCAATTTTGGCATGAAGAAAACATATATATCAGTGTTCAGCTTAAGATGAAAAAAAGGATGAGGAAAGAATCAGCAACAAGAATACTCTCATGGACTGGAAAGAAAAAATGGTGCCAAAGAGACCTCCATTATCACCTTCCTGACTTCCCCCCCATATATATATACATACATCACTTAGCCTTAAGGAACAATTGCAATTTGCCAGTGTTCTAAAGGAGCAGGATTTGGCCCTTAATCAAAATATGGTCAAATATTATACTCTAATTATGTTAGAAATACCCAAAAAAAGAGTGTAGCACAAAATCTGGCTGCTCCACACTCCACAGCACAGTCTGGAAGGATCTGTGGTTGCTGCTACCCTGACAAGGCAGGTGGTACAGAAGACATTAGTCACGCTGCTCTGGTCATCAACTCCATTGAGGAATAGCACACAGACTTTTGCCAGTCTCTTTTTCCTCTCTTGGAGGAAATCTCTTGTGGACATATTTCACAGAGATAAGAAAAGTATACTCACCTGAACTCACCTGAACTGCAGCATCACTGAAGAGCTGTAATAGGTCTAAGCCATGCGCAGGCTTGGACAGAAACACAGTTCATTATTGAACATCACAGTCAAGGAAAGCAACATAAAAATAATGAAAATCAAGGTAAAGCATAAATAATTAATTTGTACCAAAAAAATATCTAAATTTTGTCTTTCTAGCAAGAGCATGATTGTCATAAAACATGATCAATTGAATTTCTGTTAGTCTTATGAAACATTCTTAGCTCTTTGTTTTTATTAGCAATGAAAATATAAACAGGTGAATAAAAATTCACCAGGTAAATAAGTATTCAGGAATTATTGCTGCTAACAAATACAAAAAATAAATACATGAAGATCTACATTTCAATTTTATTGTGCAGTTCTAGTAATTATATTAATAGCATTTTTTCAAGATTAAAGGATTGTCCTTGAAACAGTTTAGGATAGTGACTCAAACTCATAAGAGTGAAGAGTTTTTTTAGACAAAACCAACAAACCAACCTGAGCTTATCTCTCTGTTAAAATATATCTGAAGCATTAGACATTCATTAATGTGAAGCTTTATGTTCAGTAGTGCCCTAGGATGTGGTGACCGATTCCACTTCAAAATGTTTTGATCAATCAGTTTATCATTGTATTATTTATGGCTGGAGACAACAGACTGTTTTCTGATAGACTGGTAACCCACTTGAAATCTTTTCCCATCACTAAGCCTGAAGAGATTTGACACAATTTTCCCTGAAATAAGGATCTGAGAGCATGTTGTTTATGACCTGAACTCTTTTATGAGCATGTCACACAATGCCAGCCCAACAATGCCAGCTGGTGGCATGTCCAACAAGAGCATCATCAGATCCAGCACTATACTGGCACAGATGAGCATTTCAAGTATGAGTTACCCTGACCAAGCAGCCAAGGACCACTTAACAGAGCCTACATGCATCCAAAAAGTGGATGCCCTATTGTACTGCCAGAACAAGAGGGCAATATGTACAGCTCTTATGAGGTTGATGTTATAAAGCATCTGCCTTGCTGTCCTTCCACTGGCATTATCTTCCCAAGAACTGTGTCCTCATGCAGAACCTCAGCAATCACGTGAGCAGCTAGATCATGTCACCGAATCCCAAAAAATATGGAATGTACATTGCCATGCAGAAAACCACCACTGTCAATCAGATCAGGACCAAGGTGTGATGGCTGCACTAGGGGACACCCAGTCTGCTCCTCTTAAACACAAATTGGAGCAGGTGCCTGACACCCCTAGCTCAGTTCAATTCCAGCAGGCTGCTCCTAACAGTAAGCAGTGTATATCGATGTTTGTCTGCTTCCAAAGAATCATTCTCCTTACCTTTACTTATTCTGTCTGGGTGATAATTCTTGTCAGTTGTAGATTCATAGGATCATTATGCCTGAAAAAGACCTTTAAGATCATCAAGGTATACATCTATATGTGTGCTTAGTCCCCAGTGCTTTCAAAATACATTTATACCTAATAATTCAGGAAAAAAAAAAATCTCAATTTAGAAGTGTTCCATCTGATTTTTTTTTTAAGGGAAGGCTCACTCACTAAGGGAAAGTAGGGAAATTTTTAAAGAGCTCTGAGTTAACTGTTTCCTTTTCCTCAGAGTTTGAAGATGTTGGACAGGTTGAAATAATTTGACCTTGTGGAGCGTGTGATTATGATATGGTGGTCACAGAGGTCGGTGTTTCTGAACATGGTAATACCAGGGCACAAATAAGTAAGTGTTGAACTTGGCACATGACATGTAACCCTCCCTCATTACATCAAAGAGATATTGCTGGGCAATCACTATTAGAGCAGCCTTGTCAAAAGTGGGGAATATTGGCTTCATCCAGCGGGCAATTTCTAGGACTTCTAAGTATCTTCTTTACAGCACTATTATATCAAATTCCTTTCTTCAGCTCACTGCAAGGCAATCAGAGTTGGTGTCCAAAGAACACTGTTATTTTTTTATTCCATTCTAGCAAATCAAAACAACTGTGTAGCACTTACATCTCCCATGGATATTTCTGGCATTTCTATTTAAATAGGAAGTGTCAGAATAACAATTCATATTTTGCATCCAGATTAATTCAATTTGCTTCCATATTATGAAGTATAATTTAAAAGCAGAAGTGAAATAGCAAGACTAGCTGTCCTATCTACTTACACATCAAACAGAAACACTATTTCTTCTGAAGGACACTAAAAAGCCCTTATTGGCTGTCCAGTCTGTCCAGTGTCAAATTACTTTGCTATTCTTACATCCTGATTCTAGTTTTAGCATAGATGAAAATGTGCAAATATTTGGAAGACAAAATGCTAAAACATTGAACTTGTTATTTATAGAACTTCCTTTTTCAGGTTTTGAATTGTTTGACAAACTTGATTAGTGACATATTCCCCTTTCCAAGGAGAGTACTGTGGAGCAAACAGTGTCTCCTACAGCATTCTGTTAATGCCACATGGTGGAAGAGACATTTTTGTTCAGGTCCAGGCAGAGAGGTGGAGAGCACATATGAAAAGCACAAAGTATTTTGAAAGGTATAAAAGATACAATGTATTTCCTTTCTGTAGTAGTCTATTTTTATAAGAAATTAACCAATATGTATATTGAAGTGTTCCACATTGGCTTCTCCTACATAATCATAAAAGGAAATATTAATTATGGAATAAAGTATAATTGTCTAAACCACAAACAACGCCATCTGATTCCAGTACCTATGAATATGTATTTTAGTTTCATAGATAATAGCACTATCACAGCTTCTTGCTCAAAAAAATATCTGATGAAGCAGGTGCTTCAAGTCTGAATGGAAGAGGACTCAAGGTCTGTTAGAAACTTCTCTGAAGAAGGACAAGGACTTTCCTGAGATGCATGAGATATATCTGAGGTAACAACAAGCAAGAGAAGCTCCAACATAACTTTTAAGGTACTGCTGAAAGCACAGAGAATTTGCCAGCAACAGGCACTTCACATACCTTTGTTATTTTTAGATAGCACATTGATTTCCATTTCCAGTTTTCAGCTTGCACAAAAGCTCCTATACTGTGGTCAGTTTGGAAGATACATACAGCAAGTTCCCACAGAAAATCAACTTGGTCTTTCAGAGAGGAAAACAAACAAACACACAAAAAACATATAAAAAAGCAAGTGATTTGAGATTGGGTGGACGCATAGAAAATGACGAGGGTTTTTTCTGTTCCACTTTGCCGTATCTTCTAGAAACTACGGGGAACAAAATTTGAAGACATCACACAAGTAAGTTTTCCAGTTGATCTTTAGGGAGCTTGCATACCAACTACCCAAATTTCAGGGGACACAGGTTAAAAATCTGATTTTCTAAAAATCCAACCCTTCTCCTTGGAAAAGGGATGTTTCCTCTTCTTTTCCTTCTTGACACAACTGCAGGACAGTGGGTAATTCTAATTACAATCCGTGAATTTGATTAGTGCACATAGTTCACACCGGGAGTACACTTTTGAAACAGACTTCTTTTCTGTGAGGCTGGTGAGGCACTGGCACAGGTTGCCCAAAGAAGCTGTGGCTGCCCCACTCCCGAAGGTGTTCAAGGCCAGGCTGGATGGGCCTCTGAGTAACCTGGGCTAGTGGGAGGTGTCCTTGCTCATGGCAGGGGAGTTGATGATCTTCAAGCTCCCTTCCAACCCAAGCCAGTTTATTTTACTATGATTATTTCCACTTGATGCTCTTTTGTTTCCATTGCAGAGCAGTCTGTGAGTGTTCAAACATTCTCAGCACCAGCTCTGCTGATCTGCTTCTGTGGGACCCTTCTTTACAAATATTAGTCAGGGACTAATATATTAATTTGAGGCACTGCTCTGTGAAAGGAGGTCAGAACTATTCAGGCAGAGGACCCAGATCCCTTACTCTGGTCACTTGCCCAAAACCAAAATTTCTCACTTAGTTTTTGGGTTGGTTCTAAGCAGAGTTTACGTTCCTCTCAAGTGGGAGAAAAGAGACTACCATGAAAACATTTACATAGAAATTACTGAATTAAAATTAAAAATATTTGGAAAAACGAAATACCAAAATTTTAATGTCTGAATCAACACCCACAGAAATAGCAGAATGATGTGTTGTCTTAAAATAGATTCTCTATTTTACATCTACAATTCATGCAGTTTGTCCTAACAATCTGTTCACTAATTCATCTGTTAATTCCAGAAAATTATACCATTCCCTTCCCTGCTATCCTCTGCCAATTATTCCTACTTCATTGTAATCCTCCAGAGTGACACTCCATCATCTTCACATTAAAAAAAAACCAAACAAAACAAAACAAAAAACCCACCAAAACCCCAAGAAAAACAAAAACATTAATTTGATTGAACATAGCACAGAATATTACCTACAAGTGTCAGGGTCTAGATGGAAATAAAAAAACCCTGCATAGTGATAATCAGAAAAAAATGTAATACTTAGAAACAAAAGAATTTCTCGTCATGCCCCTGGACATGAAGCCACCTAGTCCCACAGGATATCTCCAAGGCTGCATCTCCAAGCTTGCTGCCACTCTGACACTCACAGGCAGGCTCTGCTCCAGCTCTGAGCAGAGGGACGGGGACATGTACTCTAGCTATTGGTGCCAGCCATCCCCATTGCAGGACAGACATAAGGAAATTTCTCCATCCCTCTCTTCTCGTGCTGCCTTCTTGCTCCAGAACTCCCAGCTTTGTGCTTGCACAGCACAAAATGTATGCTTAACCATACACACTCTTTTGCCACCTCAGCTAAACAGGAGAAAACCTTTGGCAGATAAATAGAGAAAGCAATTGAGGATAGAGGTGTCTTGATTGTCAGGGGAAAGGTTAGAGAAACTCAAATCTTTTCACAGACTCTTGCCAGAAAACAAATTTTTAAAAGCCTGCAGTATCTAAACGATGGCATCTTTCAGCTTCCTCCCCAGGGATGTATCTACATTAGCATTTACTGCATTGCAGGGTTTACTTTAGGTTCAAATTTGTTTTGCATATACACTTGGATTCTTGCAATACCGCTCAAGCTCTGGTGCAGTCAAAGCACTTTCCTTCCTGGTGATCTAAGGCTGAAGTCTTGTGTTAGGGCAGCCTCTGTCTCACCCCACCTGTGATGGTGGCACAAGGCCCTCCTGTGGCTGACACTCAACAACCCATGGTGCACACCTAGGCCCAACTCCTAACAAAACCACTGGACCTAGAACCTAGAGATCACTGCAAACTAAATCCCAATTCCTTCCTTTTGTGCCACATCAATAAGTAAAGTAATACATAGTCTGAGTTTCTGCAGGCAACTCACCTCAGAGTCCTGCTGTCATATTTGCTTATGCCAAACAAGACTTTCTAGTCTTCTATCTCTGCTCAAAACAATTCTAAAATGCCTTAAATTAACATGTATTTACTGAGGACTGAAACTTTCCTACAACTTCAAACTTTCACTGAAGGAAAAATGAGTAAGTCAGAAAATAATCACCAAGGACTGTACATACAGGTATTAAGGAATTCAATTAGGAAAATCCAGTGTTCAAAAGTCAATTACCCAGGCTACAGATGATGCAGCTGACTTTAATAACTTGACATCGTTCCTGTTTTCTTTATTCCATTTCATATGCCTTTCTGTCAGTTCATGAGCACAACTAGGGAGTTTGGTTGTCACACACGTACAACACTGGGCACATGTACACACTCTCTCTCACTCCATTTGTCCAATGCCGGATATATTTGTAAGTGAACTGATATTCCAAATCAGCTCAAAGTAAATGTAGTGCATATTTGTTCAACCAGGATAATATGTCAGACTTAAATGCCTGCATTTATGTCTGTCTGATATGAATTATGCATGAGCATATATTAGCAAGCGCTCTCTCTCTTCTGCTAAGCTTTGAGCTGGTCCCTTGGGAACTCATTATCTACAGTGGGTTTCACAAGGGCTTGATGTGACTCTACCAGAATTGTTATTGTACCTTCCCAGAAAGACTGTGATACTCTTCCCAGACACCGACAGTTCAATTCAGAGTCGACTATTTAATTGTCTAATTGCAGTGAGTATTTTTCCCACTGAGCCAAAGTAGTGAAATTGAATTACCTGGAATATTACCGTGTTTTTTTCCAGAGACAGACAGAGCCACTGGACAGGTACTGCTGGAATAATTTCAGGGCTGTTCCTTTCCCTGGCAGTGTGCTTCGACTAAATTTTCCCTTTTCAAAGCGGGGTTTTGACTTGATTTTTTTTAAGCACTTCGGGATGACGACTCTGCCCGATGTCAGCGCCGATGTGGGAGATGAAAGGCAGCCCGCAGCTCAGGTGCCTTATCCGGCTCGGCAGGACCCTGTCAGCAGCGGTGGAGGCGGTGAAGGAGCTGGTCCATCGCCATCCCCGCCACCTCCGGGCCTCGCACCAGCCGGGTGACGGGACACGGGAGCCACGGCATCCCTCTCCCACCCGTCGCGCTCCATCAAAACCGGCGCCTCAGCTCGGGCACCGCCGGGCATCGGCAGCCAGGGCTCCCCGCGCTGAGGGGGTGGCGGCAGGTTGGCTTTTCCTCGCTCGCACGCCGCGGGGCACCGTCCTGCCGCGGGATTTCCCGACTTTTCCGTGGATCTCCGTCCCCGGCGCCGCTGGATCTCGCCGGGGTGCGCGGGGCCGCGGCGCCCTCTGCGGGCCGCGGCGGGAAGGGCGCGGAGGGTGCGCGGGGCGCCGTGAGGCGGGACCGGCGCTGCGGGAAGGATGGGGAAGCAGCGCAGTTCCCCGCCAGGAGCCCTGGGTTAAGAGGTTAAGAGCACACACGCCCCCCTGTGCCCTGCCTTGGAGGGCTGGAGCGCTCTCAGCTGCCGCTTGGGCACGGCCCGGCCGGCGCTCCGCACCCCCGCACGGTCCGCGCAGCACAGGCGGCTCCCAAGGGAGCCCCGCTGTCCGGGGGTAGCCCGGCTCCCTTCCCGGAGAAGGAAAAGCAACCCTCCCACTCGCTTGCCTCCAAACTGTAAACTTTAAGGCACAGATTCGGCACAGTGATGCCTGGGCCCAGCGCTGGTCCGAGGAGCAGCTGCTCCCGGGGGATAAGAGAGTTTCGGGCGGCCCCGCACGGCTGCCCCAGCCGGCCCTGCCCGTCCCTCCGCGGCCTCGGCGTGGCAGCCGGGCAGGCCGAGCCTGAGGGCGCTTCCGCCATCCCCCGAAAAGCAGGAGGCGGGAGGGCGGGACGGTGTCCGAGGCTGCTGCGGACACCGGGCCAGCATCGCCTCAGGGCAGCACCGGCCCGGCCGAGGGCGCGGGAAGGGGCAGCGATCCCTGCGGCGGCCGGGGGACACGCTGGTAGCTCTGCGCGCAGTGAGGGAAAACCCACGCCGAAGGCATCTCCATCCACGGCTTTCTGCGGGGATCGTCCATGGCTTTACACTTTACTTTGCTTTTTAAATAAAATGAGTGTCCCGTCTTCCCGAGCAGATGTTCGAAAGAGCCTAGGAGAGGAAGGGGAGGATGGAGGCATTTGTGTACCCGGGCTCAGGTCACAGGAGGCCGTAGGGAATGGAATCCAGCGGCCCAGACCCCGCACCAGCCAGGAAGCGCGGCCAGGGCGAGCCCTCCCGCCTGCGGGCGACTCCCGACGGCCGGAGCTGCCGGCGCTGAGGGACCGAGCCCCACCTGGAGCGTCCTGCCGGGGCGGGAGGCGTGGGCATGCCCCCGGTCAGGAGCACATGAATCGCCCAGCTGCAAGCCGGCCGGGCTTTCCAGCCCCTTGGCGCCCAGCCGAGCGCTTCCCGCCGGGAGCGCCCGTGGCGGGCAGGGCCAGCCCGCGGAGCCCGCGCTCCTCCGCAGCCGGCGGCAGGGAAGGAGGGCGGGAAGGAGCCCCGCTCCCGCCGAGGAGCGCACGGAGCCCCGGTGCCCGGCGGGGGGAGGCGGCAGCGGGGGCCGAGCGGGCGGGGGCCCCGGTGCGTCAGAGATGTGCAAACACCGCCGCGGTGCCCGCCGCTATTTAAGGGACCGAGGCTAAGTCTCCCCCGACTTCCCTGCTTGGGCACACACGGGACTCGCTGCTCCCAGCTCCAGTGGGACCTTGGAAAAGCGTAGCGGAAAGGTAGGGAAGCACCTCTTCTGGCGCCGCTGCTGAGGGTGGGGAGGCGAAGGAAATGGGGATGCCTGGCGCTTACCTGGGCGGCGGCTCGGTGGGCATCCCGCTCTGTGCCGGAGGAAACTTCCCAGCGGGGAAGAAGGATTCCGGCCGCTCCCGACAAGCGCGGGCAGCCGGGCGGACCGCAGCTCGGGGAGCGGCGAGCGGGGCTTCCCACCGCTAGGAAGTTGGGAAGGGAACCGGCCAGCAGGAGTGAGATGTAGGCTTTGGAGACCGTAGCAAGGACATGAATATTTAGGTGTGTATATATATATACATATATATACATATATGTATGTAAAAAATACAGGACTCGGGACAGCTGAAAAGGGTGCAATGCCCCTTCGGCTTCTGAGTCCCCAAACCCAGATGGGTACATCACTAATAGCCACGTTGGAGTGACGTTTCAACTTTCTTCGCTCATCTCCTGAGAATATTTTAAAACCTCCATGTTTTATATACTGTGAGTTATTTCGATCTAGTGTATGTGTTGGGCAAACAAACCTAATTTTATCCCCTTTTAAAATTTAAAGGTTAAGTGTACTGTTAAAGAACTGAAGCAGTTAAAAAAAATCTCATATCTGAAATAGTCCATATGTATTTTTAAGTGAAAATTACCCCCATAGCATGAAGTACTAGGTAGTTTGTTTCTTCTAAGAACTGAGAGTAATTTCTCTGTCTCCAGGAAAAAATACCATTTCAGCTTATG
>VYZR01054363.1:989-13985 GCA_013400675.1 Oxylabes madagascariensis | reverse complement strand
ACTAACGTAACAATACTGATGATGTCATTGTCACTCCTTTGGATCACAGCTGTCCTACAAATCATTATTTCTTACTGGCAGTCTTGCAGCACCAGTAGAACTCTGTTAAAGGTCTCACCGGGAAAAATGTAGGTGATGTAGTAACTGGTATCTTTGCTATCTCATCAGAAAACATTAGCAGGGATGTAGACCACCTCCCTCTTTCATTCCCCTGAGGGGCTCTTTGCAGATGGGGTATGTGGGAGAGGAGATTTGTCTTGCACCCCTATAAAAAGTTGTTGACTTTTGGGCATATACACTTTTTAAAGGAGGAGGAAAGAGAAACAGTGGGGTCATAAATTGATAGAGTTACATCTCCCGGAGACCCTCACCTTTCTCATACACATGATGTTCATCAGAGAAGATCTATGGGCCAGGGACCTTGTTTGCCCCAGGGCATACAGAAGCACACAGGGAGAAAGCGTTTCAGCGCTGTCAGTTGTCTCAAGAATGACACAAACAAGCTTCCCCTGCATCTCTACTGTCTGCAAAAATAACAAAATGAACAAAAGGGAAATAAAGAGAAGTTTCCCATGCCAACAAATCATTCCACTAACACTAGCTGTTCCTGATCAGTGAGATTCCATGGAAGGTAAGGAAAGATTGATACTCAGGGTGTAGATGTTAAAAGACAACACAGCAACCAGAGACAATACAAAACTGTCAGGTGCTGCACCCAAATGCCGGACACGGTATCAAACCCCAAAGGGGTTCTCTTACTGCCCTGGCCCTTTCACAGCTCTCTACATTGAAAATGCGAAATGCAATGTGAAACAAAAAGACAACAGGACCATGCCTGAAGTTTAAAAAATAACATAAATAAATAAATAAATAAATAAATAAATAAATAATCATCCCAAACAAACAGAAAAAGCCCATGAAACTCCAGTCTCTGCATTAAGAGTGACAGATTAAAGACTTCATTGTTGACAGTAGGAGTGACATTTTAAGCATGGGAGAGGAAGCAAGAAGACCTTCAAAAAATCAGCAGCAACTTTCAATTACAATGAAACAACACATAAAAATAGAAGCTTAAGACTGAGGACCCTTTAATGCCCTGTGGAGTATTCAGGGACAGCAGTAAACAAGGTGCTGATACACTTTACACTGCAAACAATGTTAGTGGCAAGCCAAATGGGACGAGCCTCAAATCAGAGCGAAATTTCAAGGCATGAAGTTTAAGATAAAGGGCTGTAATCAAATTACACCACAAATGGGTCCATTCATCTGTAAGCATTTTAACAGAGAGCATTGAATTACAGTTCGAAATAAAACAAATTAATTTGCTTTCTATTTCTTAAATATCTATTCATTATTTTCCTACTGCCAAAGAAAATTTCCCACCTTAATAAAAGAATGAATGTGGGGAGAAAACTGAAATACTAATTAGCAGGCAGGAAAAACAAGAAGAGTTTGAATTGTGTTATTTACATTCCCATTCCTCATTCTGAATAGCGTGAAGTCAACAAACTAAGTGAAGACAGAAGAATCTGCAATTGCAATTCAAGTTGTTTTGTGCAAAAGGCCTAGCACCTTACACACATCCAATAAACTGGCCACAGTATTTTCTTTCCTCTTCCTAAGTAAACAAAACAAAATAATTCTCACAGTGCCTTCAGTGCCTTCCAGTACGTTTTTCTTTTTCCCGAAAACTATCACAATCCAAATTACTTAATACCACAATTTTTAAACGCAAGGCATGCCTTGCCCCTCATCCTCCCCCAATTTGGCAGCACTGGAAAAGCACCTTTTGAACAAACCCGCGTGTGGAGGACCCGCTCTTTTTCTAAGCGCTGCAAGGAACAACAATCCGGGGGGTTGGGGGAGAAAAAAAACAAAACCAAAAAAAACCAAAACCCAACAAAAACCAGAGAGAGCGAGAGAGGAAAAAAACCCAGCACTCCTCCTCCTCCTCGGGCTGCTGTTGCTGCCTTTGTTGTCCGGCGGCCCCGAGCCTGCGGCCGGCCCGGCCGGGCCCCCGGCCCCCACCTGTTCTCATTCATCCCGGGCGCAGCGCCGGCCCGGGCGGGCAGCGGGAGGGAGGAGCACTGGGGGCTGCCCCAAAGCGGCACGGGGACACCCTCAACTCCGGCGCTGATCCTCATCCCCATCTCCCAGTCTCGGGATGGGGGGTGTGCCTAGGGAAGGCGCAGGTGTTCCCCTCGCCCCCCAAAAAACCCTGCCCTCTGGCGAGGAGGGCGTCCCCCCTCAGCCAGCAGCCCGACTTCTTGCAAGGAGGGTGCCCTCACCCAGCCCGGCACCCTGCCCCTTTGCAGGAAGGAGGGTGACCTCCAGCCCAACCCTGCCCCCTTGCAAGGAGGGGTGTCCTCCGTCCCAGGACCCTGCTTTATTTATTTTTTCCCCCCAAGGAGGAGAGCACCCATTAACCCACCCCCTTCTCAAGGCGGATGCCCCCCACCCCAGCCCCTCTGAGAGCAGGGTGCCCTGCCAGCACCCAGTCCCCCTGGGGCAAGGAGGGACGCCCCCAGCACTCTGTCCCCTCGCAGGGAGCTCGCCCCCCCGCCCCCGCGCTGCCCCATCCCCAGCACCTACCTCGTCTTAGAGGACAGGAAAGCAAGTTTGATTAATCCATAGGTAAACAACTGGATGCTCTCCTTGGCTATGCTGGCCACTCTGAGCCTGTGCTCTAGGATGTGCAGTTCCATCTTTTCCTCTTTCTCATTTGTAGTTCATCTATCCCTGGGGTTTATGTTGTGTTTTTGAATGGGGAGGGGGAGGGGGGGGCTGTTATTGTCGGTGCCTTTTTTTTTTTTTTTTTTTTTTCCTTCCCCTCCCCGGTTCGGTCTGTCCCTTCCCGGCTCCGGGGGCGGGAGCGGGGGATGAGGGAGCGGAGGGTGCAAAAGTTGGAGCGGCGGGGGAGGCCGGCGGGGCGCGGAGCGGAGCGGAGCAGCGGAGCCCGGAGTGCCGAGCAGCTGGTGCTCGCTGGAACAAACAACTTGCCACTNAAATTTTAAGTGGTTTCCCTATAGCTTAGATATAGATTCATAGATTCCCTATAGATTCATAGCTAAAGGGATGACATGAATGCTTGGAACAGTCTTATGTTGATTTTGAAGAAGTCGATCATCTCTCGGGATGATGGAGTCCAGGTGTCTTTTTCTGTCTAGGGTTCCGTGTTTTCAAAAACTAGTTTATGGCTATGAATATCTATGAGATGGAACTTTAGGTGACTCTTTAGTTTCTGATGGTCAGGCTCCAGTGATGCTGATCTAGGTGTCCCTCCTTTTCAGATTCATGGAGGGTTCCTCATCGTTGGGAGGTGGTTGTCTTATTTGCATCTGTATGGAGCAGTTGCTGGCGGCTAGAGCTTTTACTACTTGGTTAATTTTTATGTATTTGCAAAAGATTCTCGGGAAGTTTGGCATTCCCCCCCTTACCTTTTGTTAGTTATATTTTATATGCTACTGTTACAACTCCTTTTATAGTATAATTTTCTACAGTTAACACGAATTATTCCAATATTTATCACAGTCAAGAACACAAAACTGGCCCTGCGTGTGTTGTAACGCTGGAAGGGTGAATGGCTGGAAAGGGGAAGGGTCTGTTTGTCCCCATTCCTGCCCCACTCCTCAGCACAAGGAGGCTGAATGGAGGTGGGAAGGGATGGCTGTACAAACAGCACAGCGGAAACAGGACAGCTCTGGCAGTGCCCCAGAGTGCCAGGACAGCAGCTCTGTGAGCACCTGCTGCTCTGCACTGCACCACCAACACCGTGCTGACCAACACAGCAGCTAAAGTCAGTCTCAGGGTATTTGTAAAGCAGGACTTAGGCAATAAAACTGATTCAGGTTCTGTACAGGGGTCCTTCTGACTTCAGATCACGCTGATCCTGCCATGAACACACCACCACCATCTAGTCACTATGGCCCTTTACACCAAAAGATTTCAAATAAGTTTTATAAAGACTATCAAGAGAAACATCTGATCTACACAGGGAAACTGAGTCATGGGAGGTGTCCAAGGGCCCAAGATGAGAGCTCAGCCAGCCAAGCCCCAGTTCAAGTGACTCCTCTTCCCTACAGAGCAAGAAGAGCTTCTGCAATTGTAAGTTCAGTTTTTTTAGGGTCCGTCTCGTTGCAGAAATCCCCTGTCTGGAGACAAGCTTCCAAAAGTAGGATTTCCAAGCCCTTTCTGTTCTGTTAATTCCCATGGGATGGTTATATTTTTCCCCTGGACATGTCAGTTCTTCCTCTGTCTGTGGCCATACTTCTGAAAGGGTGTCTTAATTTTGTTATATCCAAAAAGGAAAAACTTGAAATTAGAGGCATTCATATTGATAGTTTGTCAAAATCATTTAGAAGAAATGCAACCAACATAAAGTATCAAATCTCTACTTCGTTTTAAAAAAGCCTTTTAAAAAACAGTTTTCCTTCATGGTCTCACAGTTCAGATGATTTTAGGCATTGCATTTTAGGAAGCTGAAGAGGATTTATAATCTGCTTCAACTGCCAGTTGAACGTCTTGGACTTCAAAGCTCTGAATGTGTCTGTGCCTAGCTACAAAAAATGCCGGCACCTGCATCTACAAATCACAGAGATACCTGTGTTCCTCTGGGACAATGCAGACCACAGAGTCCAGAAGGCAGCAGCCAGGGACAAAATGTACACACACCATCTTGGTTGCTGGGGTCTTCCAGAGGAAATCTGACAACTGTAGCCTGAATCATTTCTAGGAAATGCTGCAAAACTTTCCTCTTTTAAGAGATTTTCCCATCATAATCAGGACACTATTCACAACATCATCTCTTCCCCTTCCCACTTAGAGAAAAATATGTTGCCCCCCAGCAGAGCTTTCTCAACCCAGGGAGTCCAGACACTCCAGGAAGGCCACCAGGGATTATGCTATTACAGACTAATTACCACAGAAAATGCTTACATGAAACAATGAGAAAGTTAGAACAGACCCAAAGGTAAAATCAGTGGGAACCTTTTGAACAAGCAACTCATCAGAGGCTTTGTTCTGCCTGCAGGGAAGGAGAAAAGGAGGCCCTGAGTTAGTCATCTGTATTTACTAAAAAAAAGAAGAATCAAGCCAACAAGCAAAAAAATCCCACCCCCCCAGCTCACAAAACACAAAAATACTTCTTCATTTTGTGAGTTTACATCTGAAATTGCAATGTCTTTTCTGGGCCTGTTCAGCTGCTACAGTTTTCCAAGTCTTCCAAAGAAGGCCTAAAGGCCTTTGAGCTAGAAACACTGACCTCATGGCTATTGTGAACCTTCTCACAGTTGACTGTAGGAAGCATCAGGAAAATACAAAGCCCTACCAACACTCAATAAAATTTTCTGCACGTGAAAAATACGTCTAGCTCAGCACAGGCAAATTTTTCAAGAGCAGGCAACCTGGCAATTAGCCAAAATACTAGTAAGGGCCCCCTCCTCCTGACATTAGTATTCAAATCTCCCTCTCCCTAGCTGCCAGGTACATCTGGGAGATTCTGTGCAGGGAGCAGCCTAGAATGTGTTGTTAATATACATAACAAACTATAATATTTTTTCGATTACTGCAATTTCAAGTTTTCCGTATTTTTGCAGCTTGGGAAGACTCAGTTGGCCCAGCCCAGCCACAGAGCAAGGACCTGTTGTGCAAGATGGTGTAACTGCCCATTTTTACTAAAACCAAAACTCATTCCCTGCCCACGCAGCTTGCAGTGCCAGTTACCACAGGACATGCTGGGCAGGCAGAACACAGGAATGGGGAGCTCGGACGAGAGCACAGGCAGAGGAGATGGCAGCAAAACAAATCTCACCAGGCTCTTTGAGTCATCTCCTGCCTGGATGGTGAGCAGAGCACTTACGAGCTGTCATAAGTAGATGAGATTTCTAAGTGCTCTGGGTCAGATACCACCCATAACACTAAGCAGAATTTGGGGGTTGAAGCCTTGAGGCCAGAGGTGGTGGGGTTTCTCCAGTAAAAAAATAGAGACTATAATTGGACCAACAGGGACTTCTCAGATATCTTGGCTTCTGTTCATGATCTCAAGGACCTTCTAACTGGTGAGCAGTGCAAAAGCCATCTCCTGCTTGCCCTGGAGCACTGTTTATCTGGAAGTGAGGTCCTCAGAAGGAATGGATTATTTTATGAAAAACTTGAGTTCAAGGAGATGGTCTGCATTTTTACCTTGAACATTTCTCTCAGCGGCAACCAAGGCACAGTTCACCAACAGTTCTCTGGGAGACTCTGCTCTTCTGAATCTGAATTTTGTCTGAGAGCAAAATTTCTCATAACGTACACTGAAGTTCACCACCCAAGTGTCTGCACACCATTTGCATCGAAACCACACTGAAACACTCAACAACAATCAGCTTTGGCAAATAGAAATTGAAAATATGTAGAAATAGTTTAGGTGAAAGAAATGTAATTACACACTGTGACAAACAATTCATGAAGATCAGCACTGCACACAGAGGAAAAATAAAGGAGAATTTCTAATCACGCGAGTCATCATATTTTTTGCAGTTACTACAAACTACAGCAGATATTTCAGTATTATTTTATTTAGATGGTGGAAATTTGTTCTTAAATTATTTGTAGTCTTTTCTGATATAATGAAAAAGCCCAGAAATTACCTTATTTAGTTCTCAAAGATGAAGGTATGGTAGCCTTTTCCAGATGGAATTTAACATGCAGTATCTAACTTTTTGGCAATTAAACATCATTTTTAAAAATAAATATAATTGAGATTAAATTATCTTTTATGATTTGTATGATATTGCACTGCTACTAATCTAATGTTGGTAGAATTATGCTCTTCTTTTGAAAAGATCTGAAGTTCAACAGCATCTTGACCTCTGACTAGAACTTGTAACATCTGCTCAGACCTAAAATAGTTGATAATAAAAGCCTAATGTGAATGATGTAATGGCAATACCCTGGATAAATATGCCCAAGACAAGATGAATCCAGTGTCACAGTTGTTTGTACTAGCATTTTCTTTTCTTCAGTCAATGGAACATATTAAGTTCTTAGCACATCTGTAGCTCTGGTGTGAAACCAGGGTCAGTGTGCATTTCTGAGGTCCCTTTCAGACCCAGTACATAAGGGATACAGCAATTTGTTCCAGCTCCTAAGCTGTACTTTTGAGTGCAGACTCTGGTTAAAGGTTTGAGAGCTGGAGGTACCTTCAGGTCAGTTGCTGATTTTGACCAAAAGGGAAGCCACAATATTTCTTAGCAGCCTCAACCAGTTCGCTCTGAGATGGAAGTTACTAAGTAACTATAATTATCTGGGAGCTCCTTGCTTAAGTTAAACAGGCCTTTTTGACCCAGGGACGGTAATGCTTCTTAAGACAAACAGGCAAACAAAGGCACAGAAAGGCAGGCAATGATCCGAGGTCACACCATTAGTTATTATCATTTTGGAAGTACAATTCATAGGCCACTGCTTGATCACGAGACCACCACAAGGTTGTCTGAGGCAGACAGACAGGATGGCTTTACAAGCTGCTTATACTTCAGTGACAGTTAATCTCTTAAGGCAAAAAAAATCAGTTCTTTAAGAATGATCATGTGTAATATATTAAAATGAAAATAAAAATTTAAAAAAGGGGGAGGAAGCTTCCCAAATGATAGTTTCTGAGCTTGCTTGTGGAAAATTACTCATTTATTTAATTGAAAAGAGCGATTTATCAGACTAATTTCCTTCTAGCAACCAGAGACCTTTCAAAACTTGATTGCAGTTAATATGCCAGTGTTTCAAAACATTTTATTCAGCTACCAAATAAGATATGAAGACTTTAATTTACTGTTGAGGTACAAAGTGGGCTGAGCAGGTCAGACACCTCACGCTCCCAGGGCAGCAGGGGTGCAGATGAGACTGTGCTGTGCATCAGCTCCTCAGAGAGGCCAAGTCCTGCAGGAGAGCTAACGGGGGCCACAGCAGTCAAAGAATGTGCAGAGGCAGGTCTGCCTGTGCACAAAGCCACACTACCCCTAACCTGAACAGCAGCAGAGAGCTCCATTACCTAAACAGCTTGGTCAGGGAGGACAAAATGTCACAACTCCCCCACCTATGTTCTGTGCGTTGGTGATACCTCACAGCTACTGCCCTAGAAGAACAGAAAACAATGGGACTCTCGGTATTGGCCTGGGGAAAGAAGCTTTGGCACTTGTAATCAGTGTCATGGATAGAAGGGATGAAATTGCATGTATCTGTCATGTGTAGCTGGACCTAGCAACTCCCAGATGCAGGACTCACCATCTGCAAAGTACCTTGCCAAAACTCATATACCATAAAGTGGCAGGTTTGTACTGTCTAAGGTAAGCAATATTTACTCAACTTTAGCCTGTGAGAAGCATAAATATTTGATCTTGGTATTTTTGTTCAATTCCTCCTTCTCTTAACTAATGTCTGGCAAACCTAGTCCCCATCCTTGGAGATTACTTGGTTACAGCCACTCCTATGAAGCCCTCATTTTCATTTAACACCTCGATGCATTAAGATGTTGAACTTTGACTTTGCTGGAAACATTCAAAGTCTAGAAGGTAAAATCATTAGTAACAGAAAGAAGAAAAGTGGTGTGTGTGTTGCTGAACTAAAACATCACATGAGATAGAGGCTGGCAGTTTCCTAGCCAAGATGCTGATCCCAGTGGTTTGTTGATCAGGTGAGCTACTTACACCTGTTTGCTGCCATAAGCATTATTGAAACAGACCCAGTCCAGCTCATTATCTCTACACAACTCCAGATGAAATTACTAAGGTCGTGTTCACTTTATGAACGCTGACAATCACTGTTGACACAAAACTGAGAAAGAATGGCTCCAGATGTGGGAAAGACATCTTCACAGCTACTAGGAGGTGTTAAAGATGACCTCATCTTCTCATTTACTTCTGATACTGAAATAAGCAGTTGAAGAAAATACTCCCTCCCCCCCTCCCAGCCCCAGATTGCCAGCCTCCCGAAGATCAACACATCTGCAAACACATTCTGCAAACCTCAGGGAAGAAAGCCAGATTGCAGCCTGCCTTATCTCTTCTGACCGGCTGAATGTATTTCAGGCCTCAAGCATCACATGACTGTACATAACATGTGAATACAATAACTAACATGGCTTTTATAACAGATCAGCAGGGATCAGCAGTGTTGAACAAACACCCTTATTTGCAAAAGCACCTTCCCAGCCCATGAAGCAGGTGACCTTGTCTCCCAAGGGTTACAGTGCAAAGTTAATGATCCACAAATTAAGGATTTGAGATTTATCCACAGCTCCCCTCTTAACTGCACCATTTTGCACCAAGTCAAATAAACACTGTCACTGCTCTATAGAAACCCGGTGCTGTAAGAGAGGCCAGAGTTCAGGAGGCAGTGGACAGTGCATTTTCTGCAAGAAGGCATCTGCTGCCGAGGACAAGATTTCATGAGAAAGCACAGATCAGTATCTTGCTCAATGTCCTTTGTTGTACCTCCCACTGAGGAACATAACGCATATCTCACCGTCTCCTGTGTGACCAGGTAGGGCTCCACAGTGGCCTGGGGACTCCTAAAGACCAAACCAATCTATAAACCATTAGTATTTTCCAGAAACAGGTTTATGCACACTGGAAAGATCTGATTGTACAGGACAGAATCCTTTATGCTCTGCTGGATCACGGAATTCACAAGATTTATTTCCGCATGAAATGCCATATGGAAAATCCCCTGTATATGGAAAAATTCCTTTGCCTCTTGCATTCTCAATAAACTAGATCCCATATCTCAGTGGTGAGAAGACCTTATTTGCCCATATATTCATAGAGTAACCTTATGTGCACAGAAGGCAGTACACTTCTGACCAGACTACACTTCTTTTACGACTGGTGTAGCTAAGTTGAACTCACAGGGTCTTGTCATTGCCACTTGAAGACCCCCTGAATCTGTCGGTCAATATAACCTCTGGATAAATCCTGTGGACTTTTGACTTTGTGAGCCTGGAACACCATGCTCTTTCCTTGCTGGGGAGTTTTTGGCTGTAGCAATGCATTTACTGCTGTTGAAGCTGGCTTTAGAAGTTGCAGCCTGCCCTAAGAGACTAATTCCTACACATTTGCTGTGCTAGTCAAAGCTTTTGTCTGACCACAGGACTGACAGGGAGCTCCTGTGGTAGAAGTCCAACAAAGAGGAGGAAACAGAATATTTTAAAACCATTCTACGGCCCGCCCTCTTTAAGAGAAGCTAAGGCAAGTGGGCAGGAATCACAGTTAGGCAAGGTGGCTTTGCTCAGATAAAGTAGGGCCTGTTGGTCATTTGTCTGTAAAAGACAGCAAGCCTGAGCCAGCATGTCCAGGTCTCTCTTGGCAGAAGTTCTAACAGGGAAGCAGCCTAGTCTGTCTAACTCCCTCCATTTCCTCCAGCACTTTATCAACATCCATTCCCTCTTGTTAGTCTTCTTCAGCAGGGTCTTTTTTAGATGATTGCTTTGATGCAAATGAGCCCTTCTGAAGCAATTTAGAAGATAAAGCCCAGTTGCTCTCATAGTTTCTAACATGGGGTCTTCCTTTAAATATCTCAACCCCTTTGATTCCAGACAGAAAATTCCAGCAAATACTTGAAAATACTCTCCTCCTTTTGCCTCTCATACCAGCATAAAATTTTTAACCCATTGTTATCCTTTGAAAATAAGCTACAGCAACGTGCACAACTATTCTCATACACTTCATGAAGTTTAATTGTAGACACAGATGAAGACCAAAATGAAGGGTATAGTGAAGACACATTAAAACAACTAAACAATTAGGAAATGTACATATTTGCCTACATAAGACCCACTTCTGTAATATTTGGGCATCATGTTAGTTTCAGGTTCCAATTTGCAAATGCAAGAATCGTAGAAGTGTCATATCTATCAACAGGATATCTCTGCAGAGAACTAGAAATGTGTTTTCACATCTTCTGATTGTGTGTTCCACCATGGTGACATAGAAATTCTTTATACTTGGATAATACACCATATCTGTAGGTTCATAGATGCTGCAAGGGAGGAGTTGCTGAAACAAATTCAGCGATGAACATAATGAGCTGTAGAACTGGACCATCTTGCCTTGAATCCTGTTTCACACAGTAACTCATGGCAGAATGTAAGAATAGAACATTTTTGTAGCCCCTCCTGCTGCACCCAGCCTAGAGTCTAACACCTAGAAAAGCTCAAATTCTTCTAAACCACTCCGTCTTTCTTTTAAGAGCAAAATCTTAGTAGTAATAATCTGAGTGCTCTGACGAACTGAAGCTGAATTGAAGAACAAAGTCTGTTAGACAGGGGAAAGAACACTGAAATATTTTAAAATGGAACATTACAAACACTGAAAACAGTCTAAAGAAATGGGACAGCAAGACACACAGGGAAGCAAGTAGAAGGAGGCAGAGTCAACTACTTTTATCTGTGTAGAAAGTTTGCTTTAGAAGAAACAGTTCACTGCTAGGTTAAATCATGGCTTTCCTCTGCCACTGGCCACAATAAAAAACAACAGCAGCAACATGAAGAATCCCAGCTTTAGCGATCAAAGGAGAAATTCAGGCACACTGTTGTATAATATGATCACACATATCCCCTTTAAAACAGTTTTCTCCCCCACGTTATAACTACCCATATCTTTGTCTTGGGAGCTGAGAGGTTTGACTAGGGCTTATAAAGCTGGCAGATCTCAANAAACCTCTGCAAGAAATTGTTCTTAATTTTTTTTTGTATTGCTGTTCATGACTTGCAGAAAGCAGAAAAGGAAAGAACACCAGAGTTACATCAAGAAGAGTCTCCAGACAGCTACCTGCTTCCTAATCTTCTTGTTACCTGAAGACTAAGCCTTCTCAGTTCTTTGTATTAACTAGAGTCTTCTTTACCTTTCTTCCCATAAAACTCGTATTAATTTCTTACTCTTTTAGTGGAGTGAGTAGGCAGTGATTTTAGGATGTGCTTCTTGGGCAGAGCTAGAAATGGGATTATCTTCTGAGGCGGAAATAAAACAAATTTTGTTTCCATGTTTGCAGAGCAAATAGATGAATTGAAGGGAAGGCAATATAGTCACAAGAATATTTCACTGCCTAGGCTAAATAACAGAAAGGTGTCTGCATTGGAGTAATTTGTCCCAAGGGGAAATGATAATGGAATAAATACAATACAGTATTTGTTTAACTCAGGAATGTGCAAAGAGAAAGAAGAGCAGGAGATGATGAAGCCTAGGGAAGAGCTGAAGTCCAAGATGTTTTTACCCCTTCCTCATAACCAACCACAGTCATGGAAGCACTTTATCTTGTTCTCCAAATTCTTGGACATGAACCTCTAACTAAGCATACCAGAACTCCCCCTACTGAGGAGCCATCACAACCACAACTAAATACTTGGGGAATTTCTTTGGCAAAAGACTTCTCTGTTGGAAAGTGCTGATTTGTTGAAAACAAAGCTTTCTGTGGAAAACTGTCATCTTCAACAAAATATTAGCTGGAAGATGTTCCTCTGCTCACAGTGCAATTGTTTGGCAAGACCAGGCAGATCCAGCATCCTTTCTGGGGTCCTTCTGCACCAGCCACACACTGCATGGACAGACAGATGGACAGACAGACAAGCACAACCTAGAAAGGGCAGCCTTTTTAGTGCAGAAGGCCAAATTTAGAAGAAGTNGCAGTCCCTTTCTCCAAAAAGTAGGCTTAGTCACTTATTTCTTTATTTTCAAGAAAAGAACAAACAAAAAGACAAAATCATCAAACTTTTCATAAAACAGCACTGTTTCCACTCTCTAGTTTTAACACAAGTGATATCATTGCACTCACACTAGGGATTGATAATGATTTTGGCTAAAGAAAACTAAACAAAGACGAAACCTCGTAAGCCTTGTGATAGCACGACATTTAGAAAGATTAAGCATAGGACTTAAAATGAAAGAAACCCTCCATTGCTCTCTACCCCCAGCCTGAGACTGGATCTTCTTGCATGCAACACTTTGTTGTCAGCACTGTTTCAACAGATCA
>VYZR01054347.1:0-24476 GCA_013400675.1 Oxylabes madagascariensis | reverse complement strand
TCCCTGAGGTTATAAGGTGCTTAAATCATTTTTGCTGAAGGAAGGAGGAAACAGCTGTGGCTCAAGCACACTTTTTCCGTCTGTCATTCTGCCTTTATTTTTCTCTTTCTGTGCATTCAGCACTCTCAGAGTGAAAGCAGCAGCAGCAGCAGGGCCAAGATTAGAAGTTAAAGAATGTAAACTTGAATTTGGAGGATTTTGGGCAAGGTCTGAGAGCGGGAGTTCTCTTCTCCCCTTGTTTCCTGGCCGGGCTGGACATCCCATTTCTGGGTGAAGAGGCAGGAGCTGGGAGGTGCCAACCTCTGCCCATCCCTGCATTTTCCCTCCACTTTGGAACCAGGCTGTGGATCCCATTCCCAGGCTGTGGATCCCATTCCCAGACTATGGATCCCCTTTCCCAGACTATGGATCCCATTCTCAGGCTGAGGATCCCATTCTCAGGCTGTGGATCCAATTCCCAGACTGTGGATCCTATTTTCAGTCTGAGGATCCCATTCCCAGGCTGTGAATCCCCTTCCCAGGCTGGATCCCCTTCCCATACTCTGTATCCTTTTTCCAGATTGTGGATGCCCCTTTCTCAGACTCTGGATCCCCTTCCCAGACTGTGGATCCCTTTCCCAGACTTTGGATCCCCTTTCCCAGACTGTGGATCCCCTTTCCCAGACTGTGGATCATCTCCTCAGATCATGGATCCCCTTCCCAGGCTGTGGATCCCCTTCCCAAATTCTGGATCCCATTCCCAAATTCTGGATCCCCTTCCCAGGCTCTGGATCCCCTTCCCAACTGCTCCCATTTAATCTGAGGAGCTTTCCTGACCAAACCTAACCCACCCAAAGGAAGGGCGAGCACTTGAGTGATCATGGAATCTCCAAGGTTGGAAAAGACCTCCAAGATTATCAAGTCCAACGTTGCCACGTCCAGTTTTCGGGGATTTCTTTAGGCTGAGGTTATTGAAAATTAAAAGCTTGGAGGGACGTGATCCCAGATAAACACAAAGTGTTCTCAGCTTCTCTAAGTGAGGCTTTTCCCAAATTTCCCCTTCTAAGCCTTTCCCTCCCACCCCCTTCCATCCTTAGCATTTCTTGTGTTCTAACATTCCTCAGATCCATTTTCAGGAATTCAAACTTTGGATCAGATCCTGACAGGTGCCTGTGGAAGTGTCTACTTCCAAGGAAACCTCAGGAGGCCTGATAACAAGTGTGGAAATCCAGCCTGGATAAATATCATCCACATCAAAGCCGTTTAAATGCTAAACTCCGATAAGGAATAATTCAAATTAATAATATTCAGGAACACATCCTAAGTCCAGGCCTCACTCCACAGCAGGAGAGTAAAATATTAACATGACAATATCAAGAGAGAGTTTTCCATCGGGGGAAAGCGTCTAGAAGTTTATATTCAATCTTTTTTCCGTGAACTTCTTTTGAAGGAGCAGAATGGATCAGTGTGGAGCTGGAACACAGAATTCTGCTCCTTTCTGTTGAGCAGAGAAAAGTCCTGAACTAAAATATCCCAGCAAAAAAATCCGATCATTATTGAGGTGTAAAAAGAGCGGATAATCCCACGGTTATTGTTCATTTTTGTGCCAGTTAAACGGGGTTGGCGCCCAGCCCAAAAAAGCCAGCGCGTATTTTGACTTTGATTTTCATTTCTCCTTCCTTTAAAAAACTGCCCCCATGAAGTCAGCCAGGATTTAAACAAATACATCTATAGCATGATAGCACTGCCCTGAAACAAAATAATTAGGAACGAGGCCTGAAATAACTGTCTAAAGACACTGGGAAACGTAAATCAGCCCAGGAATTGGAATAACAGGGTGGTGATGATGGAGCCTGGCCGAGGTGGTCTTGCTGGAGAACCAAGGGGTTGTTTGGATAGAAAGAGCGTTGGATGGATCAGTGCAAGGTCTGGGTGTTCCGTGCAGTTCCTGGGCCAATCCATCTCCAAGAAATCTGTCAGAAGGGCAGATGGGCACTGTAATTCTTGCCATAAGTTACTTTGTGGGAGCAGAGCAGCTTTTAACTGACAGGCAGATCTCACCTCTGCGAGCCAGGCCTCTTATCTAATCTTTTGTACTTTTATTTTTGCACAGACCCCACTAATTTTCTATCAAACCTTCTTGTTTTTGCTTTGAAGCTACGGGAATGCTGTTAATTCTGAGATTTGCACCTCTCCTGTAAACCCCTATGGAATTTTTCCTGATGGAAATAAATATTGTTCCTTTTTATTACTTGATGGCAAGGAGCTCAACTCAACAAAGGGAGTTTTTCAGTGCGTTTGAGTTCTCAGTTTCCATCTTTATTGAACTATTTCAGACTTTTCCACAAATATTTCCCAGCGCCTCGGGGACACAGGGTGTGCCTTATCAATCATGGGATGGTTTGTGTTGGAAGGGACCCTAAAGACCATCTCATTCCATGGGCAGGGCCACCTCCCACTACCCCAGGCTGCTCCTTGGACACGTCCAGCGATCCAGGGGCAGCCCCAGCTGCTCTGGGGCACCCCCTGAATCAAGAATTCCCTCCCCATCTCTAATCCAAATCAAACCACGATTCATTTCACAGCCCATTTACTTGCAGGATTTCCGTCCCTGTGACCCTCCGAGGGACGATGCCCCAGACAAAGGATCCCAGATTTCAGTCCATCACCTTGGACATCTCTCAGTGCCACCCCCTCAGTGCCACCCCCTCAGCGCCAGCCCTGGGCACTGCCAGGGGGGGTTTTCCTCTCCTTCAATCTCTGCTGGAGCCCCGGGAAGGCTCAGATCCCGTCCCTGCTGAGTCACAGGCTGTTCCTCAGGCTCCCAGCAGGAGCTGTCCCCAAGGCAGGACGTTCCTGGGAACACGAGTGACTCACCAGTGTCATTTTTTATCCCCTGCGTCCATGGAAGGGAACAGCAAAAGGTCTCCAGCAAAAACCACCTCGTTTCGTGCTACTCCTTCACGCTGCTGCTGAGCTTAACAGGCACTGGGATAATTGGAGAAGGAGTTTAAAATGAAGGAATTAATTATTTGCCACATTATCCCTGTGAAATCTCACTTCTCGCCTCACGCATGTCCACCAAGATCAAATAAAGCTCTGAAATTTCTTTTTTTTTTCACGGAAAACATGTTAGTAACGCTATTGACATTGGCTCTGAGGAGCAGATCGCCAGGAACAGGGAGAGCTGCTGCTTTTTCTCTCATCACAAAGGTGGGGAAGTCAGGAGAGATAAGAAAAGGCATCATTGGCAACGCATGGGGTGGCCACAGATCAATATTTTTCATGCAGAATGTTTTCCTTAGTTGAAGAACGCTTTGGTTTTGCTTTGGTGCAATTCAGGACAAGAAAACAGACTTTTGGAACGTTCTTGTTTCGCGTTTCAAGTGTTGCTGAACTTGAAATTATTTGTTTTTAAAAAGCAAGCCATCTTTTGCAGGTGTCGCCTTGCCTGAAAGCTCGATGAGTTTCACCAAAACCATTCCAAGTGTTTGGTTTTCAACGTAAAAAATACAAACACTTTTAAAAATCCAGGGTTTTTCTCTCTTTGATGAGATCCATTTTTTCAGAGTGTACAGAAATTCGGTGAGATAAAAGCCCAGAAAATGAGCACAGAAAATAATGAAATGATGGGCCCAGTGGCAGCCAGGAGCAGCTGTGGATGAGGGTCCTGCTGATGCACAAATATGTGTATTTTTTGTCTAATCTGGCCNTCCATGGAAGGGAACAGCAAAAGGTCTCCAGCAAAAACCACCTCGTTTCGTGCTACTCCTTCAAGCTGCTGCTGAGCTTAACAGGCACTGGGATAATTGGAGAAGGAGTTTAAAATGAAGGAATTAATTATTTGCCACATTATCCCTGTGAAATCTCACTTCTCGCCTCACGCATGTCCACCAAGATCAAATAAAGCTCTGAAATTTCTTTTTTTTTTCACGGAAAACATGTTAGTAACGCTATTGACATTGGCTCTGAGGAGCAGATCGCCAGGAACAGGGAGAGCTGCTGCTTTTTCTCTCATCACAAAGGTGGGGAAGTCAGGAGAGATAAGAAAAGGCATCATTGGCAACGCATGGGGTGGCCACAGATCAATATTTTTCATGCAGAATGTTTTCCTTAGTTGAAGAACGCTTTGGTTTTGCTTTGGTGCAATTCAGGACAAGAAAACAGACTTTTGGAACGTTCTTGTTTCGCGTTTCAAGTGTTGCTGAACTTGAAATTATTTGTTTTTAAAAAGCAAGCCATCTTTTGCAGGTGTCGCCTTGCCTGAAAGCTCGATGAGTTTCACCAAAACCATTCCAAGTGTTTGGTTTTCAACTTAAAAAATACAAACACTTTTAAAAATCCAGGGTTTTTCTCTCTTTGATGAGATCCATTTTTTCAGAGTGTACAGAAATTCTGTGAGATAAAAGCCCAGAAAATGAGCACAGAAAATAATGAAATGATGGGCCCAGTGGCAGCCAGGAGCAGCTGTGGATGAGGGTCCTGCTGATGCACAAATTTGTGTATTTTTTGTCTAATCTGGTCCAGAAAATCGTCATCCTTAAACCAAAGCCTAAACTTCGCAATGTTGTAAAAAACCTGAAAATGCATCTTGGCCTGGAAAGGTTTAGTCAGCTTCAGCACCAGAGTTCATTTCTAATGATGGAAAATCGCTAATCTTCCCAAGTTTGTCACCAAACCAGTGCTAAAATCTGAATGGAAAAAGTTTTGCAGTCATTTCTGTGAAATGTCATGGAATTCAGAAAAGGAGAAAAAATAAAGAGAGTGTTATTTCTGTTTGGCTTTGGGTTCTTGCACGGGCTGGTCTAACTTGACTTTGTGTCTTGGAATCAGCAGCCTGGACTCCGCTGACCCCTGGCAGGAAAATCCTTCAGGTACCAGGAAAACCTGGATGGGGAAAGAGCTTTGAGAGGACTTTGGATTCAAGTTCCAAAGCTCCAGAAATCACCATTTCCTAGATGTTAAATTAGAAATTAGAAGTGTTAATTACTGTTTGCTAACATGGTCAGTGCACTTTAAACTAATCAGATTAACAGGTTTTGGGTTTTTTTTTTTACCTCTTTATCTCAAAAAAATACCTTGCAACCCATTGTTTTGGTAGTTAACTTTGAGGCCAAATATAAATGTGAAATATTTCTATTTCACCGATTTTTAGGGGGAAAAAAAAAATCTTATTGCCCACATGACAACCTTCAAAATTTACAGGTCATGCCAGGAGGGAGAGGAGCAAAGCAAGGACCCCCCCAGCCCAGGGTGTGAGGAATGCCCAGGCAGGGGAAATATCGGTGTCAGAGGCAATTCGTGAGCTAATCTCATCTAAAGAGCAAATCTAAAAGTGTCAGGTGATGGAGAGCCAGCCCAGCTCCACCTGGCTCCCTGGAAAAGCTCCCTGGAAAAGCTCCCTGGCTGAGCCATGGAAAGAATGGGAGTTCCAGAGCCCTCAGCCCCCGCAGCAGCAGCAGAGCTTTGGAGGTGACAAAAGTCTCACTGAGCACGTGGTTGGTGGCACAAAGATGGGTTCTAAATCCTGCACCTTCTGCTCCACCACCTTTTCTGCTTGGTGCAAAATATCTCACACTGGGGGGCTTTAAAGTGACAGAGAGTGTGAAATATTTCAATGTTCTATGTATACACATGTATGTATATATATAATTCTGGAATATCCTGAGGGAAGGGATGCACAAGGATCATCAAATCCAAACCCTGGACAATGCACAGGACGCCCCAAATAACAAATCTTGTGCCTGAGAAGTTTGTCCAAGTGAATCTTGAGCTCTGGCAGGTTTGGAGCAGAGCCCATTCCCTGGGGAGCCCCTGGGGGAAGAACCTTTTCCCAAAATCAGGCACACCTCCACACCTACAGAGGGTGGAAAGGGTCAGGGCAGAAAATGAGCTGCAAAAACTGAAACTGAGGCCTCTCTGGGAGTTCCATGGACTATAAGGGAATAAAACCTTCCCTTTTGTCTTTAATCAAGACCATCACCTTTCACAACACAAAGAATTAACATTTTTCTGTTGAAGTTCTTGCAATTCTGCGTGGATGTTTCCCTCCAATTTCACCTTTTGCAGCCACTTCTCTAAAATGCCTGACAGTTTCTTGGAAAAGCCGTTTCTCAGTGTTGGGTACCTCCTGTATCCCTCACAAAAAAAAAACCCCTCACACGTTCCCGAGTTCATAGACAGAACAGCTGTGCATCTTTATTGCACATATGCTGCACTCTGGTTTGGCTCGTGTGCCAGCAGACAGGAAAGTTTTATTTTTAGGCAGATGTGAAAGCCCTAATTTGTTGCAGAGGGGGATTGAGAGCCTAAGAATAGCACACAACGCAGCCACTGCCAAATTAATTAACGCAGACCAAAACAGGTTACGGCTCCCGAGCCAAAGCTACTATTTTCCACTTCCCCAGCTTTCCCCCTCTCCAAAATAGTGGAGTGGGGCTGGAGCTGGGAGAAATCTCCTTCTTCCCCAAGAAATCTACTCATTCCTGGAGGATTTGTTTCTTTGAGGGATTGTGCAGGGAGGTTTGTGCTGACCTCACAAAACCCGGCGGTCAGATTTCCGCCGCGAGTGGCCGACGATTCCCATGGGATGGGCACATCCCGGCTTCCCCAGCTGGGAAGGGGCACGGAGGAGCAAACCTCGGAGCACTGGAGGAGGTTTGGAGGATCCAGCAAAGCTTCTGCGGCTCCGGGTGCTCCCAGCTCGTGGGTCTGGGCGAGCCGGGCACGGCTGAGCGTCCCGCTCTGCTCGGGGGTGACCGCACGTGTTTGCTCCCAGCCCTTTCCAAGCAGGAGCTGGAGCCTATTTTAAGCTCTGCCTTCTCCTCACGCATGCACTGTTGCCATAGCTGCAAACCCAATGCACATGGGAGGAGAGGCTCTGGCTCTCCTGGCTCGGCAGAGAGGACCAGAGCTGCTCCACGGCCCTGATCCCAAACCGGGGCAGTGGCGGGGCTGAGCCGGGTGAACCCCTGGGAGATGGCAGCACCAACCCCTTTGTCCTCCATCCCTGCACCAGGGCCTTTTGGGGCTGCCCAAAAACACAGACCATAAAGGGAATAAAAAGTGTTAATATTTTTTGAAAGGACTGCAGGTACATTTAGGGCAGGTGAAGCCCACCCAAAATGGACAACAGGTCATGAATTTTCACACTTTGATCAGTTTGGCTGGGTGGACAGAGGGAAGAGCAAAGGGCTGTTCCTGGGAAGTGCCAGGAGCACCACGTGCAGCCCAATGTCGGCAGCACAACCCCGGGGAAATGCAGTTTGAAGCAGAGTAGATCACACATCCATCCCCGTTTGATCACTCTGATGCCTTTTGGGGCTACCCAAAAACAGAGGCCAGACAAAGTTAAGGGAATAAAAAGCAGTTCTGTTTATGGAAGGGCCTGCAGGTACACTTAGGGCAGGTTCAGCCCACCCAAAATGGACAACAGGTCAGGGGTTTTCACACTTTGATCAGTTTGGTCCATTTGCAGATTGGAGGTTCATCTCCCAATTACAGCTTCAGGTAATGAAGTCATTTACCCCAAGTTTGCTGCCCCCAGCTCACTTTTGTTTGCATCTCTGGGCCTGAGGCAGTGAGGTGTCCTTGATGGCCAGGCCTGGAGAGGAATTGCTGTGTCTGCCCAAAATGGGGAAGCAGCAGCTGACACTGTGTGTGGAGTTTGGAGTTCTACACTAAAGAACCGCAGGATTACCAACAGAGGAAAAATAAAAAAGCTGAAATCCTAAGGCATAAGCGCCTTCCACCATTGTCCATCATATAATGGAATTATTCAGCTTCTCCTCCTGTACCTCCCCTGGAAGGATTGAGTGGGGCAGAGGCAGGAGAAGTTGTGTTTGCTCTCCTGCCGTCCTCTCTTCCCCGATCTGATGGTTCAGCACATGCCAGGTACGTGGGATATCTCCAGCTTTAACTCACCTGGAATTCCCAGGGTTGCACACAGCACCTTGAGGGACATTTAAAGGTAAATTCAGCACCCTGGAAGGGAGTTTTGATTCCAGCCTGGCAGTAGGATCCACACCAACCCTTGCACTGATTTTGCCCGCATTTGCAAACTTCCAGCCAGCTCCCATTCCAGGATAATTGCTAATTTTTTTTGAAGCTGTTGTTTGTCAGGATATTTCCAGAAGAAACCATCAATACGCTTGAAAGGAGCCCACAGGCTTTGGCTAATGGTTTGAAAGGATACTTGATTTAAATGTTTAAATTTTCCTGCCTGCTCCTAATCTTAAACAGAAGAAAAACAACCCAACAGAACTTTTATTAAAGGCAGTTGGGTCTTCAGTGAATATGGACTTCCATAAACGCTTTGCCTTCAAAATTTATTGAAGCTTTGGAGTGAAAAAGATGCAAATGCAGGGGTAGGATGAGGGGGGAATGACTTTAAGCTGAAAAAAAGATAAATCTAGAGGGGATATTGGGGAGAAATTGTTCCCTGTGAGGGTGGTGAGATGCTGGCACAAGTTGCCCAGAGAATCTGTGGCTGCCCCATCCCTGCAAGCAGAGAGAGAATTAAAAATAACAAAGGCTAACGTGGGATTTGACTTCTGGAAACGATGCTGATGCCAAGAAAAGGAAAGAATAGAAGGGAGTTGAGCAAAAAATAAACCCTGGGATGAGGGGGAAACAAATTTTCCTACATTTTGTAATTTTTTTTTTTTTGCTCTCAAACTTGCACGTCTTACACTCTTTATTTAATTACCTAAGAATAGATGAGTTAATAACCTGCAAACCTGGGCCTGACTCACAGTCCCTGGCTGCAGCAGAGGGATGGGAGGCAGGCAGGTTTTCTTCAGGAGCCAAACAAGATTAGAAATAACCCCAGGAGCACGCAGGATTTTATTTCCATCAATGGGCTGCTCCAGGTAACATTTTATTTACTGCTTGCAAGTGCCTTGACTCAGCCTCTTCGTTAACTCCTCTAATATAATAAGTGTTGCTACAGAAGCAATAAAGATCAATTCTGGAGGGGAAAAAAAAGCCATTTACTCACAGTTTACTGTGCAGGGTGCCACAGGAATTAGCCGTGAAGAGTCAGGCTGTGTTGAAAAGCTTTACATTGGATTTTGGGGAGATTTTTGTACATTTTGCTTTTTTTTTTTTTTTTTTTGTGACAGTAGGGCGAAGTCTAGACAGTAGGGCAGCAGCATCCAGGTACAGAGGGTTCATGGTGGCCATGCCTTAATCTGAACCTGACATTCAGACTCCTGTATCTCATCAACTACTCTTCAAAGAGATAAATTTAATTGAGTTCATTAATTTAGAGACATGATGGTGTTTCNTCCTTTAGGTTTGTGAGTGAGCAGCCTGTGGGGGCTTTGCTGCTCATCAATAACTTCTGTTTGTGCCGAAGCTTGACCACCACAAAACCCCAGCCCTGCAGCTCGGCTTGGAGCTGTCAAGTGTCAGGATATAAATAAGAGTCAGGATATAAATATTCCCTCCCAGCTATAGCTGTTTATAAAGTGATGCAGCCCTTTAAAAAGTCAAACTATACCATCCCCTCCCGCGGCTTCCTGCGCCCGCTAATTCCAAAGGCTGCTTAAACATGTCGGATATTTTCCCTTTGACATGCTTTAAATGTAGTTGTCATTAATCCTGACCCCTTGACTGTTCCCTGAGGGACAATGAAGTGATCAGACAGCTGTGCCCCTCATAACTTTTAATACTTTAATGAAATCCCCTTTGGACCTTTTTCCCCCTTCTCCGTTCTTTCTTTAGTTCAGCCACCAAGAAAAACCAACCACAATTTTAACATCTAAACACTGGAAACTATGAACATATAACAATGCAGAAATAATTTCTTATTTTTCAATTTACTTAATTATTTTTCAATTTCATTGCTGGAACCAATGAATGAGAGTTTCTATTTTCTTCTGAAAATCCTTTTTTTGAAGTCCCAGTGGTTTGGCCTCGCGTTGGATAACCATAAACAGAATTGTACAGCTTTGGACAGATGCTCTTAAGAGAGAGTTCAAGTTCTGCTCTTCCATAGTTTAACAAGACAATAGTCTTTATAAAGCTTTTCCCCACAGAAATAGTTGATCTGTTCTGAGAATGATCAATCTCATTTAAAGGTAACAGCTTTGGCTCTCAGATAAAACAATCCCTATCATTTTCTTCTCTCCCTTCCCACGGTTTGCATCCCACTTTTGGTGTTTGGGATTTTCTGGCATGTATAGGAATTGCCGAAAATGTCACACAGTTGGCAAATTTTAAGTATCACTGACATTAAAAACAAAAACAAAAACAAAACAACGAACCAAGAAATTGTTTTCCACTGCCTCAAACTTTCCATGAAAACTCTGTCAAAAGTGAGCATCACTTTTGATTCTCTAACTTTTCTTGGAAGGATTAAAGAAATCCACCAGGAATAAAAACATTGCTAAATGACTTTGCAGGATTTTATTTGCATGGTGGGGGCACCCTGGTAAAATTCTGTTTAGTTTTTGCTCCTCTTTCCCCCTTCTCCTCTGGGGATGATGAGAACACTCCTAATTTCAATTAAATAGATTTTTGCTTTATTTGTAAGGTAAATCTCAGCTCAGCAAAAGATCATTTTGGCTGTTTCTGGTAAAAGGTAGCCCAAAAAAGTGAGTTTTAGCCAGCGTGGGTTTTTGGTGCAGCTGACAAATGTTTTCCTTGGAAAACCTTACAGGAACCAGCCCCAGCTGATAATTTGGGATGTGCCTGTGGCTTCCCACCTTGGGGAGGAGGGGTGGCAGCTCAGTTTGACGCATTTTTAATCTCCCCAGAGCTCAGAAATCAGGGAGAAGCTCTGCCCCATGCTCTGCCCCAAGCCAGCTTCGGCAAAACCCCTGAGAAACCTCACTGAGCCTTCTTTGGGGCACATCTTCCACCCACCCAAAAACTGGAATTATTGCCAGCGTCCAGAAGAAGCAGGAGAACCTCTGAACACGTGGACTGCAAGATTCTTGTGCTCTTTGGACTCTTTCCCACTCTGCAGAGCTTCTCCATGAGGGTGAAATGGTTCTGTGGCCTCTGCTGATCCACACAGGACTCCAGACGTTCTCACCCGGGAGTTACACTCCTGATGTCTCTGGAACTCTTATAAAAATGAATTTAGTGGGAATGGACCTCCCCAGTCGGAAGCAACACCCAGAATTTTCTTACGCAGGGAAGATTTTGCACCTGGGAGCTGGGACACCTCTGAAGGACCTTGGAAAAGACCTCCAAGCCCAACCTTTGACCAAATATCACCATGCTCCTTAAACCGCACCACAAAATCCCACATCTGCTCATTTTTTTGAAGACTTTCAGGGATGGATGGTGACTCCAAGTGTTGTTTCCCATCCCTTCAGGACAGGCAGGACACCACCATGTTTTTAAACCTAGCCCTAACCCCAAGCCCTGCAGATGAACGATCCAGCCATGTCTCCCCTTCTCCACAGCAGAAAGCCAGCCATGGTTTTCACTTGTTCAACAGATATTTAATTAAAAAGTCAAGGTGCCTTGGGGATAATTCCAGTGGAGACTCAGGTCAGTTCCTAACAGTTGCCATAAGCTAAATTCCATTTATCTTTGCAGGATGAGGGGATGTGCTCCGATAGGGAAGCTCCAGAGCAGCTGAAGGAGGACCTCTAGGGCTCCTCCACGGAAAGCAGCAGTGGATGGAGCAGATTTAGACCAGCACGGGGAGAGGAAAAGGGCATCCCAGATAAAAGTGGCTTATAAAATCACTTGGAATGTCAGCACATGATTATGTTGTTTTCCCCTCAATCATTAGGCAGACTGCTGGGTTGCAAAACACTCCGAAGCCTGAGAAACTGCTAATGGGCAACAGCTTTTGGAATGTCATAAATGCTTCATTTACTGGGCTGGAAAGGCAACGCTTTGTACAGTCAGGAGGCAGATGGGGAAATATTTGGACACTTGCAGCTCGTAATAAAAGGAGAGAAAGTGGATTAGTGGGTTTTGTAACTCGTTAAAAAAGGAAGAGCTGCAAAAGGAGGATTTGTGGGGAATCTGCACCCACCCCTGGCAGTGCCTCGGCCTCAAAGTTACCCACACCTGGGCCAGAGTGATCCCATGAACTCCCTGTGCCCCAGCAACTCCCAGGACCGTTTGCAGATGGGGGAATCTGACAGATGATGGACCTGGAAGACATTGAGTGCTTGAGGTAACGGCTTTTGCTTTATGGTTTGAAAGGTGTGAGAGGAGCCCCTCATCTCTCAAGACAGCAAAATCTTCTAAAGGCACAGCTGAGCACACAGTGCTGACCCAGGCCTGGATAAATCCAGCCCTACGTGGCTTTTGGCTGCAGCCAGAAGTGGGATGAGCTGGTATCTGCCCTCAATAAATCTCCTTGACTTGCCCCCAGACTCATCCCAACGGAATGAGAACGCCTTTTTTTGCTTTAATAACACTGGGTGATTCCAGGGGTAAATTAGGAAGAGATACATTCTAAAGAATAAAAAATTCCTCTCCGAGGTGTTGGAAGGCACTGAAAGGCTTTGCAATCCCTCCCTGGCAGGCTCAGCACCAGCTTTCTTCTCTTTGTTCTCAGAGAACTCCTCACACTCCTCCTGCAGTAACGAGGCTTTTACTGCCCACGCCAGATCAAAGTTGCCCGGGTAGATAAACACATTTGTTTAATGATTACACCTCCCCGTGCCAAATGAAAACGCATCAAAGTGCAAGATTCAACAGCTTTGTATATATTTGTTTCTGCTTGAGCTGCACAATGGAAATTGTTTGTACTCCTGGCCAGAACAGTGAGGGCTCTGCGGCTCCGGAGCTGGGACGGAGCCGCGGCCAAACCTCTCTCCAGAGATTGCCGGCAGAGGAGCGCCAGCAATCCGCTTTCACACTTCCAGGATGTGTCATGTACGGCACACAGCGATCCCAAACAATTTCACCCACCCTCCGAGGGCTCCGAGGGAGGAATTTCTCCACGGGGAGGGTGGGCAGGCATTGGGAGTGCCCGAGGAAGGCTTGGACGTGGCGCTCTGGGCCGGGACCAGGTGGGGCTTGGGCGCAGCTTGGACTCGATGATCCCACGGGTCTTTTCCAACCCGGATGATTTCGGGAATTGTTTCATCAAGGAGCCACCAGAGCTGGGCTTTCCCTGCAGAGTTGGGGTTGGTTTGCGTGGGGCAGCTCCGGAGAGGAGCACCGAGCACCACTCGAGGCTGAGGGAAGGATTGTCCTAAATTTCAGTGGTCGTTGGGTCAGGGCTCAGGTACAGCTTAATTAAAACCTCTTAATTAATCCTGGCCATCACCTCTGCCACGTTATCGAGTGCCAGCAGCGCTGAGTAAAGACCCTGGTTACAGATCTGTCATGAAGCACATCTGAAAGCTTCAGGAGTTAATTGGAATTGTCATTGCTCATTTTCCCAATAACATCAGCAGTTAAATAAGCAACGCAGCCTGACAATTTTCTCTGCTGGATCTGTAAAAACATCATTTTCTGATGTTTGATTTCTTTATTCTCACTCTCTGACAGTTTACATATTTATTTGCTTAGTCATTTGCCTTCACGACTAGAGGCATTAATCTTCCCTGATTTTATTTTTATACATTTATTTATACAAACTCCACTTGCTGCAGCCCACTTAGCACAGCACTTCATTAATATAATGCCTGTTTTTCTCTGTATGAAAAACTCATTTCTCATCAAAATCCTGCTAGGACAAACACTTGTCAGGTGCTGAACACTCCGTCTTCCCTTCTTGTCGGAGTGGCAAGAGAACATTTCTGCCACCTGGGAATTACAGCACAAACCCCTCCCTATTTTCCCTCTCCCTGTGGAAAACTAAGTCAATTTTTACACGCTGGAAGTGCACAGTTGCAAGCTAAATATTGTGGTGGGGTTTTATTTTACCAGCAGGGAGCTTAAATCCATCCCTGCCTGAGCCCTGCGAGGAGCTGTTGATGTGTTTAAGTCTAAAATAGTTTATAGGTGGCGTTTTTTTCTGACAATGCTGACTAAAGTTACCATTGGATGTCCTGGAAATTCCCAAAGAGCACCAACGACAGGGATAAAAATAACCTGGAGCACAGAGCCTTGCCCGGGGTGGTGCTGGGAGGGAATCCTGTTCAGCTGGTTGGGATTTTCCATTTTATTGCCCATTTTTATAATGTCCAATATATCTTTTTTAACTTCCCCATGTATTTGGGACCGATTTTAGAAACACTTAACCCACAGAAAGCTCATTTCAGATGCGCTTTTCCAGCTTCACCAGCCAATGTCCTTCACTGAGATCAAAACCCTTCACAATTCCCTGTTCCTTGCCTTGATTGAAGGAGAAATATTTCAAGTAATTCCAGGTATTTTGCCTTCAGCTCCAGGGGGTTGCCAGCCTGCCTGGAATTCTGTGTCCATTTACAGAGCGCTCCAGGATGCTCCCACCTAGAACAGCACAAACCTGAATATTTTTTCGGGATGGATCTGATTGTGAAATGAGGCAAATTTTGCTATTTTTATCCCAGTTACCTTTGTCTCCCACCGCACATTTCTAGTAGGCAAAGGATGAACATTTTGTTCTTTACTTTAAGGTTCCAGGCGAGGCTGATTAATTCTTACATATTTTTTGATAGGGCAGTATCACCATAGCAGCATCAAAATAAGATTCTCCTCGATGCAGATACGAAACCCCTGATTTTTCAGTTTAATCATGGAAAACAGGATGAGATTTTGGTACTTTTGGAGGATCTTCGAATGTCTGCAGACAATAAAAGTAAATATGTGCAATTAAGTTATAGATTATTCCTACCAAGGTTTATTTTCTTTGACTGAGAAATGAGTGGAATAATTTTTATACTTATTTTTTTGGAAGGCATTATAAAATCCAAGCTAAAGAATAGAATCATCTCAAGATGAAACCAGCACTGAACACTTTCACAACCCCAAAAAGGGATTAAAATTCATTCTTTAAGAAACCCCAACTCCTCCAACAGCCTTACTTTAGCCAGAATTTCCCATTTCAGAGACATTTTTGAAACCAGTAGGAATTATCGTCTTCTTAAGGCATTATTACCATTCCAGCTGCTGGGGTGGATCCGGATGCATCCCAGTTTTAGTTTGATTTTGGATAATCAGCCAGGGAGCTCTCCCTGATATTATTTCAGTAGCAGAAGGCAGAGCAGCCACGTCTCCCTGAAGGACGGGGAGGTTCCTTCAGCAGTTGTGTGAAGATAAAGCTTAAAATGCTTATTCCTTAAAATATTCATCCCTTAAAATGTTCATTCTTAATAATGCTCATTCCTTAAAATGCTCATTCTTAATAATTCTTACTTCTAATAATGCTCACTCCTAATAATGCTCATTCCTTAAAATGTTCATTCCTTAAAATGCTCATTCTTAACAATGCTTACTTCTAATAATGCCCATTCCTAATAATGCTCATTCCCAATAATGTTTACTCCTAATAATGCCCATTCCTAATAATGCTCACTCCTAATAATGCTCATTCCTTAAAAAGCTCGTTCCTTAAAATGTTTATTCCTTAAAATGCTTACTTCTAATAATGCTCACTCCCAATAATGCTCATTCCTAATAATGCTCACTCCCAATAATGCTCATTCCTTAAAATGCTCATTCCTTCAAATGTTCATTCCCAATAATGCTGATTCCTCCTCTGGTGCTGAAGCTCTCCAGGCCCTACAGGCGAGAATCAGAGAAATCTGGAGAGCAGATGGACCCAAACATTGAATTTTCAAGCCCCCAGCCCGCCCATCCTTTCCCTGAGGTCACAGCCCAGCCCGAGGTGTTGTTGTGTGGGTTCCAGTGTCTGTAGGGTGGAGATGAGGACCTGCCAAACCTTTTTCCCACAGGGATATCATTTTTCCAGCCCTGTTTTTCCTCCCTTGCCGTTGGGTGTAGCGCCCCAGCTGTCCCTGCTTGCCGGCAGGGTGTTTTTATTCACTTATCTCCGACCCAGCAGTTCTTTTTCCAGCAGGGTTTAGTTTCCAATTCCCTTCCCTGACCCCCTGGGAAGAAGAGAGGCTCCTCTTTTCACCTCTGGTCCTTTCAGAGCTTAGTCAGGGATGCTCTGACCTCTGTGGTTTGGAGAATCCATTTAGTTCCTCACTCTCCAGACACGTGATGATCTCTGCTGGTGTGAGACTACAGCTCTGGCACTCCAGATTAAATTAAGAGTGTCAAAACCACCAATTTATGTGATTTTACCTGATGGTTTTCCTGCTTTCCCACCCGTGCCTTCCCAGCCACAGCATCAGTTTTTCTTGATTTTATTAACCAGAAGCTGGTTTTCAGCTCACTGCTGCAATCATTAATTTGGATTAATGATACCACTCCTAACCTACTATTCCACCAATTCAGCACCGTTTGGAAGGAGCCAAAAAGACTCAGATTCCCAGTTCTACCACAAAACTGATTTCACAGCATTGACCATTTGTTTTCATTACTTCGACATCCAAGACAAGCTCTCCCTGTGCTGCAGCACTAAGTGGATGAACACAATGAACATCAGTGTTCAGAGCAGGAGCCCATAAATTATGGACTTGAATATTTAATCTGCGAGGAGAATAAAATTGAGGGAGAAAAAAGGAAAGTCCTGGTTAAAAAAAAAATAAAAAGAAATTATTTCTGAAGTAGAGAGGTTTCTGATCAGATGAATTTTTGGGACAGCCAAGAGGATCAGAAGAGGAAATAATGAGGCAAAAGGAGACAGAGATCCAAATTCCCAATGGTCAGGGGGCTTTGGTGATCCCACTCTCCCAAAAAACAGCTTCTGTTTGGATGGAATTTTTCAGAAAAGCAGAAACAGCCCCTGATGGAGGGAACTGATGCATTCCCCAGCTGGAATTCCCCGACCAATGGATTCTGCTCAATGCCCAACCCCAAGCTGCTCTTTATTTATAAGAGAATGAAAAGGATCAGGTCTATTTTTAACTTCCTGGAAAGTTTAAAAATATAGAATAATGCATTAAGCAGCAGGTTTTGAAAATGAGCCCGAGGGTGTGAAGGAGGGGAAGTCCTGGGGCTTCATCAACACCACAAGGAGGAGAATTTAGGACAATATGTGAGGAAGCCAAAAAAAACTGAGGGAAAAGGGGTGAGAACTCAATAAATACAGGTAACATTTATGAGCAGGAATAAATTTAAGGAATGGCAAGGAGCCTTTGGAGTGGCCTGGAGCTGAATCCCCCCTCAGCTCAAGGAGTTTCAGAAGGAAACAAATTCCACAGAACATTTCCCTTGTGATGGAAACACATCCACACACGTTGGATTTCAAGCTGCAAAGTCTCTCTAGTCCAGCCCCGCACCTTTCAGAATCTGCAGTTTCGCTTTAGGAATTTTTCCATCCTGTTTTCCATCCTATTCCAATTTTTTCCCTCATTTTCCCTGCGCATTTGTGCCCTTGTGCCTATTCCCAACTCGAGTCAGGGTCTGCATTGATGGATTCCACAGCAGATCCTGGGACAAGGGGACAACGATGCCAAGCAGCAGCTTTTGCAAACCAGGACTGAGCAGCTCTGAGGGCTGGGACAGAGCCTGGGTCCCCTCTCCTCAGCCCCTGCCACCACTTTGTCACTGCCACCCTGAGCAGGGGACTCCAGGTGCAGCAGGAGGACGTGGGGACGTGGTCAGGTGGCACGGTGACACATCACCAGGGGATCACCAGATCACCAGGGCCACCACTTGTGGCTGGTTGGGGTTTTTGAGGAGCTCCGTGGATGGTGACAGCTGAAAGTGGCACCTGGGACACTGCTGGGTGGCCTCANAAAAAAAAATAAAAAGAAATTATTTCTGAAGTAGAGAGGTTTCTGACCAGATGAATTTTTGGGACAGCCAAGAGGATCAGAAGAGGAAATAATGAGGCAAAAGGAGACAGAGATCCAAATTCCCAATGGTCAGGGGGCTTTGGTGATCCCACTCTCCCAAAAAACAGCTTCTGTTTGGATGGAATTTTTCAGAAAAGCAGAAACAGCCCCTGATGGAGGGAACTGATGCATTCCCCAGCTGGAATTCCCCGACCAATGGATTCTGCTCAATGCCCAACCCCAAGCTGCTCTTTATTTATAAGAGAATGAAAAGGATCAGGTCTATTTTTAACTTCCTGGAAAGTTTAAAAATATAGAATAATGCATTAAGCAGCAGGTTTTGAAAATGAGCCCGAGGGTGTGAAGGAGGGGAAGTCCTGGGGCTTCATCAACACCACAAGGAGGAGAATTTAGGACAATATGTGAGGAAGCCAAAAAAAACTGAGGGAAAAGGGGTGAGAACTCAATAAATACAGGTAACATTTATGAGCAGGAATAAATTTAAGGAATGGCAAGGAGCCTTTGGAGTGGCCTGGAGCTGAATCCCCCCTCAGCTCAAGGAGTTTCAGAAGGAAACAAATTCCACAGAACATTTCCCTTGTGATGGAAACACATCCACACACGTTGGATTTCAAGCTGCAAAGTCTCTCTAGTCCAGCCCCGCACCTTTCAGAATCTGCAGTTTCGCTTTAGGAATTTTTCCATCCTGTTTTCCATCCTATTCCAATTTTTTCCCTCATTTTCCCTGCGCATTTGTGCCCTTGTGCCTATTCCCAACTCGAGTCAGGGTCTGCATTGATGGATTCCACAGCAGATCCTGGGACAAGGGGACAACGATGCCAAGCAGCAGCTTTTGCAAACCAGGACTGAGGAGCTCTGAGGGCTGGGACAGAGCCTGGGTCCCCTCTCCTCAGCCCCTGCCACCACTTTGTCACTGCCACCCTGAGCAGGGGACTCCAGGTGCAGCAGGAGGACGTGGGGACGTGGTCAGCAGAATTGGTGACACCAAGAGCCATCACCAGGGGATCACCAGGGCCACCACTTGTGGCTGGTTGGGGTTTTTGAGGAGCTCCGTGGATGGTGACAGCTGAAAGTGGCACCTGGGACACTGCTGGGTGGCCTCAGTGCCAGGTTCAGCGCTGGGTTTGGTGGTCCCCAAGGTCTTTTCCAACCCAAACGATTCCATGGTTCACCTCAGACAAAACCCAGTGATCTATTCCTTCCTCAGGGAACACTGAGGTGTAGCCCTGATTTCAAGCCTGAGATGTTCTGGTTTCCACAAATTCCTTTCCCAGGTGATTTTCTGTAAACGAGAGAAATGTTTTTGTAACTGTACCTGTGTTTATCCATTCTTTCTCACAGGAGAGGTTTCTTGACGAACATCTGTTTTAACCAATGTGATTGAAGAGGTTTGCCTTTGTTTCACCAATCAAATTGGTCTGTGTAAAATATATGAAAGAGAGGGACATCTCAAAAATAAAGAGTCATTTTTTTCTAGCCTTCTGAAAGATCTCAGAGTCTGTGTTGTTGTTTGGTGTACAACAGCAGTAAACAGAGACAACTTTTTTCCCAGATTATTTTGTGTTTTTTAAAGTTTCAGCTCAGATAAAACCTCAGGTTTAGGGTGGCTCACAAAGCTAAAATTCAACCTTGCCTCTACTACCAGATCCTGGTAATTTTTCTCCCTTTCCTTTTATTTCTCTCTCCACAATCAGAATCATTTTCCTTTAAGCCAAGAAAAGATGATGATAATGAAACAGCTCATTTCACATGAAGTGAAGGACAGGGTGAGGCCCAGAACCAACACAGGGCCTGGCACAGAACCCAGAGAGAAAAATGCTAAATAAGCATCGCTTACACTTGGATTGAAAGGTTTCTCTAAAACAAATTAATCTGAAATTCTGTCCAGGAAAAGGAGAAGTAATTATTTTAAAATTCAATTGACAGACAATGAAAGAGGTTTTTTTTTTTTTTTAAAGTGTTGTCTGTTGTATAAAATTATGCCCACACACAAACCATGACCCACCTGAGTTTAAAAAAAAAGCTGGTTTTTACCACAGAATGATCAGAGGTGGAAAGGGCCTTAAAAATCAGCATTTCTCCAAATATGAATTCCCTAAATAAGGAGCACTCTGAACCCAAATGCGAGTGACACAACATCACCAGCACCGAGGGGAGGGACAGCAGGAAAGGAGGAATATCCCAACAGGAAAATCAGCTCCTCACCCCACTCAGGAGCTGCAGCAGGAGGAGGAATTCCCAATGGATCCATCCCAAACCTTTGCTGCTGATGGGCTCCATCCTCCCATGTCACCTCCCACAGCTCCCGCTCCCAGCCAAAATCCGCCTTCCCCCAATCGGGAAAAGGGCCAAATTCACCTCGTGGCAAATCCCAGCCGAAATAAAGGGCCCGGTGCTAATGAAAGCAATTAGAAATTCAATTTTAAACCCCACAGGTGGCTGCTGGATCCTTGGTTTTTGCACTGAGGATGAGGAATGATACCCTGTACAAATATAAAGTGAATTTAGCTGCTGAAAGCTCACAACAGTCTGGCTTTTCTTGGCACTCCTCCCTCTCTGCCCTGGCTTCCTCTCCCCCTTATATTTGAAGCAGCAGCTCCTTTATTTCTGTCCATATTGGTACCTTATGCTCACTGGAAAGACAGCAGACTCAACTTCCCAGATCTTCCCCCCCAAGATTTTTAAGGAGAAAAGGTCAGAGTATTCCAGTGAACTGACGCACTCTTGTCTAATTTATACAGCAAGAAGCTTAAAATTGTGCGTCATTTGACCATTTTCCATTTGTTCATGCTGAGATTAAGAGATGGGCTTATTGTTGAGCTGATAGTTGAAATTACAACTAAGAGGGGGGAAAAAAAGGGTTAGAGGGGATCAGTAGCTGCAGCTGGGCTGGGATTTACAGCTGCCCAGTCATGGCAGTGGAAATTAGAAAACTTGAAAAAAGCAGTTTGGGAGGGAGTGGGAGGAGCGGAGTGAGTAATTAACCATTTCGAAGGTGGATGTTTCCAAATAAAACACGGGAGCCAGGGCTTGCTGGGAGCTCCAAGAGCTCATTTAATTGCCAAAAAGCATCTGCCACCGGGGAGGGGGGCGAAAAACCCCGCAGCAACCTCAGGAATCAGCTGGAATAAAGGATTTTATTGAGGACTCAGCACATCTTGTACCAATCCCTCTCTGCGCTGCATCTCACACACGGCAGGAGTTCCACCTCCCACCAAAGCTCCCTTCCCTCAGGTGCCTCACTTTTTTTTTTTCTCCACCAAATTGGATGTTTTCACCACACAAATCATGAATTTCACATTGGATATTCATTAATTTCACGTTGGATATTCCCGAATTTCGCAGCAGGGCAGGCAAGTCCAGTTGAAAAGTGGAGCTGGTCACTGTTTGTTAACCGTTTATCCCGGGAGGGTTTCGTGGTGTTCTCTGCACCGCCAGACCCCGCGCTGAGAAATCCAACTGGGTTTTGATGGGAATTTCCACAGGAAATGGTTCAGCTCCCTTTTTAAAAATCAAAATTTTTAAAAATTGAAATCCAGATCTTCCAAACCTGGATCAGCAAACACCGGGTTCTTTCAAACTAGGAAATCCATGAGAATCCTCACGGTTCTGATTTCTTCTCCTGTTCCATCCTGTGTGTCCCGTGAATCCCAAATTGAGTCTTATTTACACCATGCTGGTCAGAAGGGGAACAGACTGGCTGAGGTTTCCTTGGAAGAACTGCTGCTATCTATAGGATTTTCCATTTTCATCTGGGGTGTTTTCACAGGGCTGCAGACAGACGGCTTTTCTAGGAAGGTGAAAAGAAGAACGTTGCCATCCCAATAATGCATTTCCATCTGTGGCAAACCCCTAATACCCCAAGATTCTGCTCAGACTGAATTGATGGGTTTTTCACCACCGAGCACCCTCCTTCCCTGGTGGAAAAAACCAAGAAACCTCACGTTCTGACTTTGCAAACACTCAAAAAAAGGTGCAAACACACAAAGATCTGGTGCCAAACGGTGCTTGGGACAGCCGGGGCAGTTATTTTGCTGTTTAGAGGAAGATTTATGGTGAAATATCCATTAACAAACTTTATAACTCTGAAAAATACATGACATTTTCCAGAGCTGTATCATTCCTGAGTGGAGGCACCAGAAAAACAGGAAAATGTGGCTGCAGGAGGGAGCAGAGCAGCGACTCAAACACCAGGGAGCTAAACCAGGTCCCCTCAGCAGGAGGTTGCCAAAACAAGAGCCACGAGGCCAAGCTAAAAAAGCAAATCAATTAAATATTGTTTCAAAATCTGTCAGGAAAGAGTCTGTCTGTAGTTCCACCTCCTGCTCTTGGAGTTTTGTGGGACCAGCCACAGATTTTCTCCTTTTTCTTCACGAGCTCTCCCTCAGCTCTGGTTTTAGAGGCTGCAAATTTTCCAGGAACCACCTGGATCAAGGCAGGGATTAATATTTAATGAGTTAATAAAAGATCAGTTGTTATTTGGCTCCACCCATGACACGCTGCCAGAGGTGAGACAGGAATGCCAGAAATGTAGGGAATACTTGGGTTTATATGAATGAAATTCAAATTGGAATTAAAATTTGAATCTTCGGGATGCAGTGCCTAAACCCGGCTGTGAGATCTGAGTGTGACATCACAAAGGGATGGGATTTTGTTCTCAATCCCAATCCAGAGGAATGGGATTTCGTTCTGAATCTCAGTGCAAAGGAATGGGATTTCATTCTGAATCCCAATGAAAAGGAATGGGATTTCATCCTCAATTCCAATCCAGAGGAATAGAATTTCATTGTGAATCCCAATGCGAAGGAATGAGATTTCATTCTGGATCCCCATCCAGAGAAAAGGGATTTCATTCTGAATCCCAGTACAAAGGAATGGGATTTCATTCTGAATTCCAATCCAAAGGAACACACCCACAGCAAACCTCTGATAATCTCCCAACCTCTAAGACATGGAGGGAATTTTATCGCAATTTGAAGTGACAATATGAGACAGGCACAAATTGTTATTGCATAATAAAATAATGAATTATAACAGGGTAAAATATGATCTTGGGGAGCATTTTCCTCCTGGAGCCCTCCAAGTGCGGACAGAACAAGGAATTTAATCCAGGTGTCTCCAGCATCCTCAGGGTTGGACCCCCTCAAAAATGTGACGGGACCTCTCCTGAAAGCCACGTGTGGAGCAATTTTATTTCTACTCCAAATGCACCGGTGGAACAATAAGAAAATGAGGCAACGCAAAAGGAGGATAAAAACTAAGAAAATGAGGATGCAGCAGCTCATTAAGCACCAGCACAGATAAACCTACGTCTGTTCAAAGCTGGTGTTTCCAACCTGGAGAGCCCGGCAGCATCTCTGTCCTCGCGTTTATTCCCACCGCCAGGCCAATTTCCAAACCTTCTGTCAGATAAAAAAAAAAACTTCAGGGAGCTTAAGAGGAAAATGCATTTATAGCCCTGGCTGCACGAAGGCAAAGCAGATAAAGTTCAGTGCCTGAGCCCGCGGAGGTTTCCGATGTAATTCTGACATGAAACACACTGTGCCAATTTTCCAGCTCCAGCAAACGTATTAAATGTCATTGTCTTTCTAAGAAGAAAGGATCTATTCTATTTTCTTTTTTTTTTATTGACTGAGGAAGATTAAAGGTAATCTCCCTAAATCCTCAATCGCCCCACAGGATACGTTTTTTTGGACGTGGCTGTGTCATTCAGAACATCCCAGGGAGGACTTGGGTGATCCCTCCCTGCTTCTTTTTGTCCCTTCAAACGTCCCCTAAATCCCAGCCCTCTGCTTCTGCCACCCAGTTTAAATCTGGCTGTGAACCCAGGGTGGCCACAGCCCTCAAATTTTACTTTAAAACACTTCAGAAAGGCCAGTGGCCAAGTGCAAGGGGGTTTCCTTCCTGCTGGGGCTGCTGGATGAAAAGCCAAGTTCAGCTTTGCCAAGATGGATTCATTTCCCTGCTCCCCCTCTGCTCTCTCCCACCTCCCGTTATTTAAAAAAAAAATAAATTAATCAAAATCAAACTCAGCCCCTAAACAAACAGGTGGGGAAAAAAAAACCAAACCCACTAAAGAAAACCACTTTGGCTTCAATGAAATCCAGTTTTTTATCCGAAGATAAAACCTGCTGGAAGCGTCTGGGTCAGGTGGCAGCGCGGGGAATTCCGGGGGGAATTCACGGCCTGTGTGGTCATCTGTCCAAAAGGAGGTGGCAGGAGTGGGGTTTGTGCCAAATAAAGATTATTTNAGAAAGGCCAGTGGCCAAGGGCAAGGTGGTTTCCTTCCTGCTTGGGTTGCTGGATTTAAAGTCAAGTTCAGCTTTGCCAAGATGGATTCATTTCCCTGCTCCCCCTCTGCTCTCTCCCACCTCCCGTTATTTAAAAAAAAAATAAATTAATCAAAATCAAACTCAGCCCCTAAACAAACAGGTGGGGAAAAAAAAACCAAACCCACTAAAGAAAACCACTTTGGCTTCAATGAAATCCAGTTTTTTATCCGAAGATAAAACCTGCTGGAAGCGTCTGGGTCAGGTGGCAGCGCGGGGAATTCCGGGGGGAATTCACGGCCTGTGTGGTCATCTGTCCAAAAGGAGGTGGCAGGAGTGGGGTTTGTGCCAAATAAAGATTATTTCAGGCCTGGAGTTGCTGGGGACAAGTCACAAACCACAGCAGAGCGTGGTTGTAGGACACAAGGGAAAAATGAGAGACTCCAAATAT
>VYZR01054343.1:0-40575 GCA_013400675.1 Oxylabes madagascariensis | reverse complement strand
ATAATGGCACCAGCAGGGGTAGGGCAGCACAGAAGCAAACTGCTCAATCCCCACTTGCATCCTCTCAAAAGGAGCCTCTTCTGAGTCTGGGTTTGCTGCTGGCAAGGTTTGGGATGTTTGTGGTGTTTGCAGTGGTTGTTTTGTGTCATAAAGTGCAGCACATCCCCAGGTGATTGTTTGAACCACTGTTTTCAGTATCTTTTAATGTAAAAAGCCCCAGGCTGCCTGCCAGCCACTCCTCACTCACCCCTGACACAAATGTGCTGGGCATTCTTGGAAGGTCTCAGCATTCCAGAGGTGCTGAAACAGGTCTGGGCTGCTTCCTCCAGGAGGTTCCTTGCTTTATTCCTGAAGATTTCCTAACTAACCCTCTGATTTGTCTTTATCACGGAGTCTGGCACTGGGCTGAGCTTCTCTCTGCGTCCAGCAGAGGCTTTAATCCCACCAGAGCTCTGCAGAGCCTGGGAGGGCTGGGGCAGCAGGACGGGCTCCATGCCCAGCACTCCCCTGCAGAGCCTGTTTGGAGACCTGAGGAGCTGAATCCCTGTTCCACTCGATCCCTCTTCCTCTCAATCCCTGTCCCTCTCAATCCCTGTTCCTCTCAGTCCCTGTCCCTCTCAGTCTCTGTTCCTCTCAGTCCATGTTCCACTCAGTCCATGTTCCACTCGATCCCTCTTCCTCTCAATCCCTGTCCCTCTCAATCCCTGTTCCACTCAAGCCCTGCTCCTCTCGATCCCTGTTCCTCTCAATCCCTGTTCCTCTCAGTCCATGTTCCTCTTGACCCCTGTTCCTCCCAATCCCTGTTTCACTCAAGCCCTTGTTCCTCTCGATCCCTGTTCCTCTCGATCCCTGTTTCACTCAAGCCCTTGTTCCTCTCGATCCCTGTTCCTCTCAATCCCCGTTCCTCTCAGTCCATGTTCCTCTTGATCCCTGTTCCTCCCAATCCCTGTTTCACTCAAGCCCTTGTTCCTCTCGATCCCTGCTCCTCTCAATCCCTGCTCCTCTCAATCCCTGTTTCGCTCGATCCCTGTTCCTCTCGATCCCTGTTCCTCCTGGTTTGGTTGCTCAGCTCTGACTCAGCCCAGATCCCTGGGAGCAGGAATTTCTCCCTCATTATGACCCAAACAAGAGTTGCACATGTAGATCCCTCCATGCAGTGTTGGGTTATTGGAGGAGAATTTGATGTTGGTTTATTTTTTTTCCCACTCCTCCTCAACACAGTCAGCCTCTTCCAGNTTTTTTTATGTTTCTTTTACCATAATTTTCAATTAGAAGTGAATGGCTAATAACCTCAATCCCCCCTTAAAAAACTCTGTAAATAAAATTATTGTTGATCTGTGCCTGAACTCATGCCCCGTGTTACCAACAGAAGGTGCAATCTCTTCACCCTGGCCAGTGTTTCATGTGTCGCAGCCTCTGGCTTGAGGACGTGTGGCAAAGGGAGTTACCAAGAGAAAACACAATAAATTGGTTGTGGATGGGTCACAGAAGACATGAAAAGCATTATTTCAGTGTGTTTTTTCCAGCTGAAGCAGAGCTGTGGAAGTTTGTGGAAGCCACAAGCCCTTTGGAGTTGACTAAAATACCCCAGGTCATTTTTTCATGATCCACATTTGCTTCCTTGATTAGTCTTTTATTTAGATTTTGAAAGTGTACCTAGCAACAGCAATGGCGTTTTAAAAGGTCCACAAATGGCTGGAAAGAGAAATGAGGAGTGATCACTGCAGGCTGTCATCTTACTGTGCTTCTAATTTCAGATTTGTGAAACATTTGTCTTACATTAACAGCTAATTATAACCACATGTAAAACTTGACATCATTACCCAGGATTAAGTCCCGTTGCTTGATATGGTTTATTGTTTAATTCCTTTGGGAGCATCTTAGGGAAAGGTGTTTTAGATAAGAGAACTCTCTAAATTCACTGTGAATCCACTATTAATGGTGGCAACTGCTATGTCTTGATTTACTTTTTTTTAATTCTTTCTGAAGATTCATAAGAGATCTATAGGGACAAAATAGAATCAGTGGGTCTCAGAGATTGTTTTGATTCAAAGTGAACATTCTAAATCTAGTATTGATCCATTCTTAAAGGTGGCCACTGATATTACTTCGTTGGTATTTTTTGAATCCTTTTTCGTGTAGACTCATAAGAGATCTGTAGGGAAAAAGGATATCAAGTGGTCTTGGAGATTGTTCTGGGTTAATACAAAATTTTCTAAATTCACTAGTAATCCATTATTAAAGATGGTAACTGCTATTACTTGAATTTTTTTTTTTTTTTTAATTCTTTCTGTAGACTTCTAAAAGATCTATAGGAAAATTATAATGAGTGGGTCTTGGAGATTGTTTTGGTTAATAGTGAACATTCTAAATTCAGTATTAATTCACTGTTAAGGATGGCAACTGCTATTAGTTGAAAATGTTTTTAAATTCTTTCTATAGACTGTAAGTGATCTATCAGGACAAAATGTAATCAGTGTGCCTGGGAGATTGTTTTGGATTAATAGTGAACTTTTAAAATTTATTGTTAACCCACTATTAAAGGTGGCAAGTGCGACTTCTTAAATTTTTTAAAATTCTGTCTGTAGACCCATAAGAAATTCATAGGGACAAAATATAAGATGTGGGTCTTGGAGATTGTTTTGGATTAACAGTGAATGTTCTAAATTCAGTATTAATCCACTATAAAAGATGGTAACTGCTATTTCTTGAATTTTTTAAAATTCTTTTCTCTGTAGACTCATAGGAGATCTATAGTGGAAAAATAATAAGTGGGTCTTGGAGATTGTTTTGGATTAATTGTGAATGTTCTAAATTCACTATTAATCCCCCATTAAGGGTGGCAACAGCTATTCCTTGATTTTTTTTTTTAATTCTTTCTGTAGACCCATAAGAAATTTATAGGGATAAAATATAGTAACTGGATCTTGGAGATTGTTTTGGATTAATTGTGAATGTTCTAAATTCACTATTAATCCCCCATTAAGGGTGGCAACAGCTATTCCTTGATTTTTTTTTTTAATTCTTTCTGCAGACTCATTGGACATCTATAGGGAAAATTATAATCAGTAGGTCTTGGAGATTGTTTTGGATTAATTGTGAATGTTCTAAATTCACTATTAATCCACCATTAAGGGTGGCAACAGCTATTCTTTGATTTTTTTTTTTTAATTCTTTCTGTAGACCCATAAGAAATTTATAGGGATAAAATATAGTAAGTGGATCTTGGAGATTGTTTTGGATTAACAGTGAACTCTCTAAATCCACTATTAATGGAGGCAACTGATATTCCTTGACTTTTTTTTTTTTTTTCATTCTTTCTGTAGACTCGTAAGAGATCTATAGGGATGAAATAGAATCAGTGGGTGTCAGACATTGTTCTGGTTAATAGTGAACATTCCAAATTTAGTATGGATCCACTCTTAAAGGTGGTAGCTGTTATTTCTTGGAGCTGTTTTAAAATTCTTTCTGTAGACTTGTAAGTGATCCATAGGGACAAAATGTAATAAGTGTGTCTCGGAGATTGTTTTGGATTAATCATGAATGTTCTAAATTCAATATTAATCCGCTATTAAAGGTGGCAACTGGTATTCCTTGGGGTTTTTCTTAAATTCTTTTTCTGTAGACTCATAGATCTATAGGAAAAAAAAATAATTAGTGGGTCTTGGAGATTGTTTTGCATTAATAGTGAACTCTCTGAATCCACTATTGAGGGTGGCAACTGATATTCCTTGATTATTCTTTTAATTTTTTTCTTTAATTCTTTCTCTAGACTTGTAAGAGATCTATAGGCGTGAAAGAGAATCAGTGGGTGTCACACATCATTTTGGTTAATAGTGAACATTCTAAATTTAGTATTAAAGGTGGTAACTGTTGTATTTTGGGGATTTTTTTAATACTTTCTCTAGACTTGTAAGTGATCTATAGGGACAAAATGTAATAAGTGTGTCTCGGAGATTGTTTTGGATTAATCGTGAATGTTCTAAATTCAATATTAATCCGCAATTAAAGGTGGCAACTGGTATTCCTTGGGGGTTTTTCTCAAATTCTTTTTTCTGTAGACTCATAGGACATCTGTAGGAAAAAAATAATAAGTGGGTCTTGGAGATTGTTTTGCATTAATAGTGAACCCTCTAAATCCACTATTAGTGGTGGCAACTGCTATTCCTTGATTAATTTTTTTAATTCTTTCTAACGAAAAATGGTAATCAGTGGATCTCAGAGCTCGCTTTGTGAGGCTTCTCCCCTGCTCCCCGTTGAGCCCAGAACAAACCCCCGGGCTGGCCACGAGGTGCGGGTGAGCGGGTGAGGTCCGAGTGTCTGAGGCGTCCCCGTGTCGCGCAGGTGGCTGCGGAGCGCGCTGAGGCTCCGCGTCCCGGCTCCCCGGGCCCTCCCTGCCCGCGCCCTCGCTCCCGGGTGGATCGCCACGAGCCGCAAAGCTGCTGTCCACGTGGACTGGTGCTGAAATCTCCCGCCCGGCCGCCGCCAGAGCCTCGCCAGCCAAGCCCAGAGACATGGCCACCAACGGCACCAAAGTGGCGGACGGACAGATCTCCACCGAGGTCGACGCCTCCATCACCAACGACAAGCCCAAAACCTTGGTAGTAAAAGTGAAGAAGACGAAGACGGACCTTCCAGACCGAGACACGTGGAAAGGGAAATTTGACTTTCTTATGTCCTGTGTAGGTTATGCCATTGGCTTAGGGAATGTGTGGAGATTTCCGTACCTGTGTGGCAAGAATGGTGGAGGTACGTTGGTTGTGTTTGTGTATTAGGATCAAATTACCAAATTACCATCAAATTACCCACAAATTAAACACCGGTCTTAATAGATTTTTCATACATGTAGTTGGTTTGGTTAGGGATTTTTTTGTGGGTATTTTGAGGGGGTTGCAGGATTTCTTTTGAGGGTTTTTGTGGGGTTTTTTTGGGTTTTTTGTTTGGGTTTGTTGTTTGGTTTTTTTTGTGGGCTAGTTGGTTTGGTTTATTGGGAAGGTTGGAGTTGGGGTTTTTTTGGCTTTTCATTTGTTTGTTGTGGTGTTTTTGGTGGGGTTTTTTGAGTTTTTTGTTTTGTGTCTTTTGGGTTATGTTGTTGTTTTGGTTTGGGGATTTGAGTTTTTGTCTGTTTGTTTGCTGTGGGGTTTTTCGGGGTTTGTTTTAGTTTCTGGTTTGTTTTGGATTTTTTGTATTTTGCTATTGGTTTGGGTTTTTGAGGTTTGTTTGTTTTGTTTTTTTTTTTTTTTTGCTTGCTTGCTTGCTGTGGGGGGTTTGGGGGCTTTATTGGAGGGGCTTTGTTTTGGTTTTTTGGGGGTTTTTTTTTTGGTTTTTTTTTTTTTTTGCTTGCTTGCTTGCTGTGGGGGGTTTGGGGGCTTTATTGGAGGGGCTTTGTTTTGGTTTTTTGGGGTTTTGCTGTTTTGGTTTGGATTTGTGGTTTTTTGTTTTGTTTTAGGTTTTTGGGGTTTTGTTGTTGGTTTGATTTGGTTTTTTGGTTTTTTTGGTTGCTTGCTGTGGTGTTCTGGGGGGAGGTTTTGTGTGGTTTTCTGTTTGTATGTTTGTTTTTTGTTTGGGGAGGGCGCGTTTTTGGGTTTTATTGCTTTCCACTTTTCCAGGCGGTTCTGAGCCATTCTGGAATATGGAGCTCTGCTTTGAGCTCTGTCCTGAAGTTTATTCTAACTTCTAGCTGCCAGTTGCACTTAAAAGACCATAAAGTATCAAAGCAGAACTAAAGCACATTGCCCTCCACCCAGCCCTGCAGATCCCTCTCTTTTGGGCTGAGTTTTGAGAGGATTTCATGGAGTTTTCAGCTGACTCTGAGCTCCCCATAAAAGGCTGGAAAGCAGCCAGGGCTGGTTTAAGCCTTTGTGCTCTCCGTGAGAGGTGAAGTCAACAAAACCCAAAAGCTTTTGGATTTCAGCTTTTTACTCCAACAGAAAACATTTAAATGATGGGGAGTTATGTTTTTCCCTTTATTTTCACCTCTTGAGGTGCTGGTTCAGAAGTACACATGTGATTTCCACCAATATTTTTGAAAAGTTGCATCTGAGAGGAAAAAACCCTGCGGATTTCTTTTCATATACAACAGGGATGGAAACTGGAAATTCAGTCATGTTTTTCCCCACTATAACTGACCTTTTTTAAAATTTCTTTTTAGGTGCATTCCTGATTCCCTACTTCCTTACTTTAATTTTTGCTGGAGTGCCACTGTTCCTTTTGGAGTGTTCTCTTGGTCAGTATACATCTATAGGAGGCCTTGGAGTGTGGAAGCTTGCTCCAATGTTCAAAGGTACAGAATGGATTCCAACTATTTCTCATTTGTTTCCAAACAGCAGACGTTTCACCAAGTGCCAGGGCAAGGATGTTTCTGGGTGCCTTTCATTTCTATTTAAACCATGATTTTTCTGGAGAAAACACTGATTTTCTGAGGTGTAACTGATGATTTTGAAACGTGCTGGGCTATATTTTTTGTTCTCCATTAAAAATAGCAAGATTTAAGTGTTAGAATTGCAACAAACTTATTTTTGAACTTCAAAAACTCTTGGGGTTTCTTGTAGAAATGCATAGAGTGTTAAAAATCGCATATCCAGCAGTAGTTGTCTGAGCAGGTTTGGAACTGTTCACAGCAATTTGGTAAACTTTGCTACACTTTTCTGAGCTCACAGAGATTGGCATCACCTGTTTTTTTAACTGAAATTCAAAAGCCAGACACTTCTGGCAATTTCATGCTGAATTTCTTATGACAAACTCACTCCACACTTTGAGTTGGAGGTTTGATTGCCAGAACCCCAGGGTTTTAACCCCAATTCTGCACAGACCCGCAAACCTCTCAAACGATGCTTTTCACCCTTCTAATCCCAAATGCTTTGCTACTCAGAGCTCCTGAGCTGAGTTCTGGCCCAGCAGAGCTGCACGTGGTGTTACAAATTACCTCACCCAGTAGGACTGACAATTAGCACAGGAGGAGCCAAAAGTTTGTTGAAATTGGATTTTGCTCTGAGAGATTTCGCATTGGGAAAACGCAGAGAGACGAAATTGTTCCTCACAGAGAAGTGTCATTGCTGGAGTTGCTGCTGTTGGTAGGGGTTGGTACAACCTTGCTGTGCATTATCCTGATTATTGTGAGCGCTTCCTCCTGCTCAGGGTCGTGGAACAGCTGTCCTGAATAGTTTAGAACACCTCTGGAGTGTACAGAAGACATCCTCATGGTGGAACCCTGGTGTTTCTTTAGTCTGATGTGCCAGCAGCCCTGTGCTGAGCACCAGGCACTCTGATCCGTGTCCTGAGTGCCTTGGAACATACTCTCACTGTGTGTGCGTCTGCCACCAGGTCCTGTGGGGCTGCTGTTCCAGAAAATGAGCTGATTTAGCTCTTTTTCCTGGGAGTAGAACATGCCAGGGAACTCTCAGCAGCAGCAGGTGGGACTGCACCACAGAGAGAGCTGAAGGCTGGCAGTGAATTCATGGATGGCTGAGCCATCACCCAAATAGTGACCTTTGTGTAATGGCATTTCTGAAATTCTCACTCCTACAACATTTCCCAAGTGGTGCCTGCCCCATGTGATGTGTTTGCCCTGAACTGCAGCTCTTCAACTGGAAGTTCCCTTCTTTTATTTCTCTTTGTTTTCCTTACAGGTGTGGGACTGGCTGCTGCAGTCCTGTCCTTTTGGCTAAATATTTACTACATTGTGATTATTTCGTGGGCCATATACTACCTGTATAATTCCTTTACCACTGTAAGTGTGTGTCAGAGGGGATGGGGAATTGTTTCTTGGATGTAAAGCCAAGTAAAATATGAATACATCACTAATCTGCCTCAGTGTAGATGTGTGAGGTTAACACAGCATTCACAGTAATCTGTAGGATAATCCAATCTTACTGGGAAAAAAACTCTATTTTGTAAAAACCCCTTTAATTTCTTTTTTTTCTCCACAAGAAATTTAGAGCAGAAAACTGAGCTTACAGGCCAGTCACTCCCCCAGGAAAAATTCTAGTGTACAACTAATTATTTTATTTCTTCAGCAGCAGCCACACAAACATGAGTTCTTTGGGAAATAGTATCATTGCAATGTGATTTAATGATGGAGGGGTTTATTAAAGAAACCCCCATGGAATGGAAGGTCTGTGATTTGATTAACTCTGAACTTCCATTCATTGTTGTTATTTTTTGCTTTGTTTTCTTTCCTGTTTACTTTATTTTTAGCTGCCTTTTTTTCCCCCTCAAGGGTGATTCATCAGCTGAGTAAGTCTTGTCTGATTTGTGGGGTTTGGCCATCTGAGGAAGCATTCTTACATAAGTTGTATATAATTAATGCATCATTGTTCAATTGTCTCTTCTATAAATTTTGCTCATGCTTGCTTGTTCTTGGCTTTAAAGAATTTTGCCTTGACCAAATTTGCATTAATTACTGTCTGGGAGTGACATGACCATTTCTGCTTTGTTGTCCTCAGAATTGTTTTTGATGTGAAAGGTCAGGCAGAGTCTGGAAGTGTTTCTTGTTGCCAATGTTAAATGAATATTGACTTCTCATTCCCTTGAAGCCTCTTATCCTTGTGTATAAAGCAGGCAGTGCCCTGATAAAACAGTTCTGTGAGAGGATTTTCCAACAATTGCCATCAGAAGGATCTGTAAATTATATGTAAATGAGGCTCATTCTAATGGATCCCATGAGAAACAGGTTCTGCTCCTCAGAACTTCTGAAAGATGGGATGGACACATGCAGAACATGCATGTAACAAATAGAAATTTTACCTTTTTCTAATGATCCCCTGACCTGAGGGGAAAATTAAAATCTCTGATCAATAACCATCGCAACTTTATTGTCTCTTGTGCAACAAGACGTACCAGGACCTCCAGGAGGTCCTTGCTGCTGTTTCACTATACTCTCATGGTGAGAGTATTGAATCCAGAGCGTTTGGGCTGCTGTGTTAAAGAAAAGAGGGAATATTTCCACACCTGCCTTCCACAACTGATAGGAATTTAAATATTTCACCCTGGGGAGATCAGTGTCTGCAGAGCTCCAGGTGCTTTAGTTCTGCACTCAGCTGTCAGTTCCAGCAAAGAAAGAGACACTTGAGGCAATTCTTGCTTTAAAAGTGTTTGACTTCAGCTTTTTGGTTCTCTTCCTTCCCCAGACTCTTCCTTGGAAACACTGTGAGAACCCCTGGAACACCGACCGCTGCTTCTCCAACTACACCTTAGCAAACACCACCAACATGACAAGTGCCGTGGTGGAGTTCTGGGAGTAAGCTCAGCCTTCCCCTCTCTCCTTGCCGTGCATGTTCCAGGACCACCCAGTTATCCTTCCTGTTTTATCTCCCGAATTCCTTGCCAAAAGCCCCCTTCTGTTGGCTCCTTCCAGGCGCAACATGCACCAAATGACCGACGGCTTGGAAAAGCCCGGGCAAATCCGATGGCCGCTGGCAATCACCCTGGCAATTGCCTGGATTCTGGTGTATTTTTGTATCTGGAAGGGGGTAGGCTGGACTGGAAAGGTAAGATTAAAAAGTACTGTGAATGCCTTTCAATTAAAAAATGCCCGTTTTGCTCAAATGTTCTGAAAATTCTTGAGGTAAGAGGCACTGGGGGCAGTTTGGCTGTCAGAGCTCTGCGAGGTGTTTAATTTGTGTTTTCTTGGATTGATCCAGCCCCGTGTTTTAGAAAGAGCTGGCTCCTCTGTAGCTAGGTGAGACCACAGCCTCAGGTGCTTCACTTACAGGCCTCTTGGCTTGGCCAGGTATAAAATCAGCTAGAATTCTCCTGGGATGCATATTCCAGCTGGTTTGCATAGCAATAGAGTGAGGATGAAGTGGTTTGGTTTCAGCAAGAATTGTGCATTTATTGAGGGGCTTTTGCTGGACCTGGATATGTATGGAGGTGTTGGGAAGAGCTGCTCCCACCTTCCCTCATGTGAGTGAGGAACATTTGAGGTCTTTTCAAAGGATTTCACGCTGTGCTTCTTGGGGCCTGCCTGGCTGTGAGCGGGAATTAGGATTTATTAATCAATTAAAGGAAGTTATATTGTTGAGAGACCTTTCTGAATGAAAGGGCAGCAACATCTGACATTGGCTCCTGCCTTTCCCTGTCGGAAGAAATCCTAGGGAAATGAAAATCCACAGCAGTGGGGTTTGGTGTCAGCTGAAAGGCTGGGTTAGAAGAGCTCAGGTCTGGTGCAGAGGGCTGGGATTTCTTCACACTGAAGGAAGGGATTGTTAGCTTTTGGCAAGAGGCTGTAACTGTGACCCACATCGAACTGCACGTTGAACAGGGCTTAGCTGAGCTCAGAGCAAACCATTTTCTTTTTCCTGTCTCCAAAGCACAAAGAGGGCAACAAGAGGGCTGAGCCTGACTTCAGAAAGGTTTTTTATAGGACCTCTGAAAAGGCAAGAAAGTAGGAGCCTGTAATATAGAGGGGGAGAGAGTGGGAGAAATAAACTGCCAGATGTTCTACGAGCAGGATCCTGGCGCCACGACCCTTGTGCTTTGGGGACTTCCCTGTGTTAAGTACCAAAAAAAATGTGTGAAAATATCCTGGTCCACTCTGTTGTCTTGCAGAGAAACAGACAACTGACACCTGTCTTCAGACCTGGAGTTCAGGGAATTTTGCTGTAGGCATTTCCCAAGCTTTTGCATTGAAAAATGCCTCAATTTTAAGGGCCGTCCTCAGTTGCTGCTAGAGTATTTTCAGGGAGCAAATATTTTTGATCATTCTTCTTTGCACACTTACACTGTCTTGTTTCTTCACATCAGGTGGTATATTTCTCTGCTACTTATCCCTATGTTATGCTGCTTATCTTGTTCTTCCGTGGTGTAACACTGCCTGGAGCAAAAGAAGGCATTTTATTCTATATAACTCCCAACTTCAGTAAGCTTTCAGACTCTGAGGTAAATATTCCGTCCTGGTAAACAAAAGTTTCACTCCTCACTGTTCCCCTTTCAGACATATGACCTGCTCCTCAAGTGCAGAAACAGATTTTTTAAAAAATTGTTTCCTGCAATCAGGTTTGGCTGGATGCTGCCACACAGATTTTCTTCTCCTACGGTTTGGGTCTTGGTTCACTGATTGCCCTTGGAAGTTACAACCCTTTCCACAATAATGTTTACAGGTAAGCAGATGACTGCACATATTGCAGTGGCACTTGCCTGTCTCAGCTGGGGCTGAGTTCTGTCTCTGTGTACAGATAATTGAAATAAAGTTTAGTATTGAATGTTACCTGTTCTGTCTGGCTGGGGGTGAGACATGTAACAGTGTTTACACCAGTGGGAGAGACTTTCCCGGCATGAAGTGGAACCCAAACTGTGAAATCCTAAATTGGGAAATCCTAAATCATGGAATCTTTCCATAGGACAAAAAAACAAAAACAAAAACAAACAAATAAACAAAATCACACCACCCAACAACCCCCCCAAAAAACAAACCAAAACAAAAAAACAAACAAACAAAAAGAAAAACAAAAACCCAATGATAAACATTTGCTTTCCCTGCTGCTTAAAGGTGCTTCCCTTTGTTTCAGGGACTCCATCATAGTGTGCTGCATAAACTCATGCACGAGCATGTTTGCTGGCTTTGTCATCTTCTCCATTGTGGGATTCATGGCCAATGTCACAAAGAGGCCAATTGCAGATGTGGCAGCATCAGGTACCCGATATCTTTTCCTCTAAGCTGTGCCTCAGTTATTCTTTGCTTGTAGGTTGTTCCTGCAGCTGCTCAAAATCCCTCCTCACAGCTCCTCAGCTCCCTGTCCCCTCAGTCTCCCGATGGCAGGAGGAAAATTGTTGTCCCAAACCCACTCCAGGCAGAGCAGGAGGAATGCTGGTCATTATGGGGTCAGTTTTTAAGCTAATATTTTCCAATTTAGTTGGGTTTAAATTCCTTTTCCCATTTCTTGAGGTTAAGCCCTTCGAGGCAGATCCATTTCTCACCTCTTCAGACCTACACCTATTTCATGTGACTCTGTGTCATGAAAGACATTTTATTTAGGGCAGGGAGATATCCATGGGTGGATCCTGTTATTCTGTGCTGTTTCTTGTCTGTCTTCCAGCTGAAAAAGCTGAAAGCAGCAGAGCAGATGGCTGCCCTAACCCAGCTGGTGCACCAGATACTCACTTAGCAGTTCTGGCCACAGGGAGGGATCTCATAACTCAAAGCTTGGTTGGAACTCACTGGTGGACAAAATCTGGATGGCTGCATTAGCAAACACAACCCGCTGAAATAGCTCCTGAGTTAGAAAAGGAGAGAATTTAAGCCCTAAAAATAATCTTCAATAAATTACACATACAAAGAGATTAGGTGCAAAATGATGATGGCAGGCACTGTTATTAAAAGCTGCTCTGGAAAGGCAGTGGTGTGTGAAATAAGCTTTTTGGATTTATGTCTTTGACACAGATAGAGTTATACAAAGGCTACACCTGCAAACCCGACAATATTTTTACATCATATTAAGTACATTTGATAACAGACCCCTGAAAGATGCCCATGAGCACTAATTGCAAAGGATATTTGAAAATTTGACCTTTTAATTAAGGCTTCTCTTTCTCCTAGTAAGCTTAGAGGCTGGTGCCAGATTTTCCACCACAAGAGGTTGTTTTGCCATTTTTATACAGCCTTATAAAACAAATAATATTACTCAAAGGTGTAGCTCAATTTCTGTGGAATGCAAAACAGAGTACAATTAACATATTTATCTGAAGTTTATTTTGCTTTTAGCACTGCTATTTGGGATGCTTTCTGATCTGCTTTCCAACCATATCTGCTCTTGTTTGCAATTAATTGCTTCAAAATCCTCATTAGGCTTTGACAATCCAGGTGTTGCTGCCGCCCTCGCTCCACTGGTTTGGGAGCTGTGACCAAGCACTTGTCACTGACAGATTTTAACGGAAACTGAAAAATCAGTTGAAGGTGAAATTAGGTGAAGCACACAAGCTTTATTTCAGTGTTTATTAAATTTCCTAGTTTTCCCTCTGACCCTGATGTCCAGCTATGCCACGAGCACAAAAAAACTCCTTTTAAATAGGAATTTATATTCTCCTTCCAACACTCTGCCCCCCATCATCAGTTAGCAAGAAGAAAAAAAACTTCGGTTGTCCACAACTACAGAGTTTATTAAAATGTGTATTTTGAGAGAGTGAATGGAATGGAACAGCAAAGGGGAATAGTGGAAATGCTAGAAAGTGTCTTCTCCATTTCTGAGCTGTCTCTGTTTCTCTTCTGAACGGTGCAAAGCAGGAGATTGCAGCTGCCAAAAACTGCTTGAGGGGAGAGAGAGCTGAGCAGTGCCTGAAGATGTAACCCTAGCCAAGGATAACATTCCTGCCTTGGCTGTGCCAAGGGCTCTCTCAGGAGCAGCTTCTGAACTGCATTCAGTATTCTGGTTGGTTGGCTTTGGGGGGTTTGGGGCTTTTTGGGGTTTTTTTTCGGTTTTGGCTGGTTCATTTTCCAAACCAGATCCTTGCAGTGCCCCCGTGGCCGGCAAACACTGAACAGCTGAAATCCCTGCTCAGGTGCTGCATCCAGAACCACCCAAAAAAAGCTCAGCAGGAAGAGAGAATCCCAGCCCCAGCCCTCCCCACTGATGTTTTGTCTCCTGTTTCTCCCCCCAGGCCCTGGACTGGCATTTCTGGCGTACCCAGAGGCAGTGACACAGTTGCCCATCTCCCCTTTGTGGGCAATTCTCTTCTTCTCCATGCTCCTCATGCTTGGCATTGACAGTCAGGTAAAACTGGGGTGGAAACAAATAAAAATACAGATTTTCTGCCACTGGTGAGGATGAGGTTGGGCTCTCCCTGTGCTCTCCACTGCCAGCTGCAAGAAGGTCCCTGGAATAATCAGATAAAGAATAGGAGGCACTGAGGAAAGACTGAGTGAAAAACTGACGCCTAAACACTTCTGCTCTTTTATGAACTGTTGCAAGCACATCAAAAATGGGCAGAAAATTTATTCTGCAGGCAAAAAGGAGCTTATCTTTGAAATATTCCCTGTTAAATCACAATATTAAAAATGCCTGTGCAGTGTTCAGCTGTGTAGGAGACACCAGGAGATGTTTTACAAGATTTAGATGCCACAGGTATTTCTGAACTCACCACTGGAGCAGAAAGACGCAGCACACATTTCATTTTAATATCTGAAGTTAATTCAGTGGGCAGTGGGATGGTTACTGAGGATATTCTGTGTTTTGATGTGTTCTGAAATCAGGGAAAGGATCACAGATTTATCAGTTCAGGCCTTACCTAAACTCTGGGTGGTATCTGACGAATGGAAATGAATGAGGAGGCTCAACCCTGGGGTTTTGCAAATCCAAGAGATTCTCTGTCTAGATTAAACTATTAAATAATTAAGACATGGAATCATTAGAAGTGTTGAATGTGACATAAATTAAAAAGCACACAGCACAAGAGAAACCCCTTTAGAAATAACTATGCCCAACAAAACCTTTTGTTAATCAGTGCTAATTTTAATACCTCACTGGCAGCACTCAGGAGAGCACCCTGCCTTATTTTACAAGGAATATTTGGAGGACTTGGTTATCACTGTTGGGTACCTAACAACGACACAGACTCTTGATCAGAAGGCTTAGAAAACTGACTCTTTTATTTTTGAGATGTCCCTCTCTTTTATATTATTTTACATAGACTAATTTGATTGGTGAAACAAAGGCAAACCACTTCAATCACATTGGTCAAACCAGAGGGACATCAAGAAGCCCCTCCTGTGAGAAAGAATGGATAAACATAGGTACAGCTACAAAAACATTTCTCTTGTTTACAGAAAATTGCCTGGGAAAAGAATTTCCCCAAACCAAAACATTAAATTAGGGCTACACTTGGTCAGGGAGGTCCCCCTGGCTGCAGAACCGTTGGATATTTTTTATGAGACCAATCCTAGGCAGATGTGTTAATTTACTTGCAGTCAGCTGCAGCTGGCAGAGCAGCACCTCCCAGTTCCCAGCACAGCCCTCCCAGGACATGAAGGAATATGGGATTTACTGCCTTACCACTGTACCAGTCTTTCAGGAGAGAAAATCCATCATTTTCTATAAATCCAAGCTGACTTCAGCCTGTGAACACAAAAAGACGAAGAGGGCATTTTATCCTGGGAGATGAAAGAAAGCTGAAAATTTACACTTTCTATTTCTTTGTTTTTCAGTGAGCTTCAGGCTTGACATTAAAACCCATTGCTCAGTCTGGGGGGAAACTGCTGTGAAATTAATTGGGTCAAAAATATTCTTGAAAGCACTTGTCTCTAGGCAACTAACAGCTGAGGAGGGTGGTCTAATATTATTAAAAAGAATATATATCTATAGGCTGTCATGCTTTCTGCATTTTCTGTCTGTCACTGAAACATTTCAGACACTGTCATTTACAGGAGCTGTAACCATCGGTTGAATTCTACTTGTTCTGCTGAAAATTAATAAAACTTTACTTATCTCCTGGTTTTCACTATTTCAGCCACCATAATGATAACATTTATCTGAATATAGACACACAGAATGATCCTGGAGTGTGGCCATGATTTCCATTTGGAGGACACAGCCTCAACAAAAATGTTTTCTGGGGATACAAAGAATATTTGATTTATTACATATGAAAATCATATGAGAATCTTTAATCTTCTGCGTGAAGCACCAGTCTGGTTAGACTTTCTCTGTGTGTTGGCTTTCTTGTATGTGAGTAAATCACATAAAAAAGAAATTTATTTTGTAGGATTGAGGGACCAAAGCCCTCAACTGTAGGTTTATCATCTTTATTACAAAAAAAGAGCAGTTCCTGTTCACAGAGCGAAAGCAACAGTTCATAGCTTAGAATTCTGAGTGTTCCTTCAGCTGGAAATCTTTTTGCACAGATCTCTTTAGACAGAAACAAGGATATTCAGGAGCAGAGCTTCCACTGCCGTCAAGTGAATTTTCACTTCTCGTTGGACGGCTGCAGCCTTAGGCCAGCGAAGGGTCCAATTACAAACTGCTCCCCAAAACTCCATCCTGCCATGGCAGGGCTGTAGATTGTTGTGGATTTTCTTGTGTTAGAGCCGGGATTAAATGCTCGAGAAACGCAGTTTTGTGTTTGGACTCAGTTGTTTATTAATTCTTATCTATACTACAGTCTCACAAGCTGTGAGCTCTAGCTAACAAGGTGAAAAATGGCTCTGTCTCTGTCTCTTTCCAAGGTCTTTTAAGCACAAACTGTCCAATTATGAAAGGACAGCAACATTATTTTTACTTTTAACCCAATAACCAACCAGCCGTGGTCCTCAATGCGTTTTCTTTCTACCCAATTACAAAAAAAACACCCAGACCCATGGAGAAGAAGGTGAAAGGAGAAGAACTTAGCCTATGCCCTAAAACCTCCATCTTGCTTTATACATATAGTACTATATTCTAAACCCTTAAACTCTAAGTTTTGCACCCTGTGATATCACACACTTCTATTCAAACTCCACATCCACAATCCCAGTGCCGTCACTCAATTTTGGAAGTCTTCTCCACGGCCTCAGGTCAAATGTAATGCTTTCTTGAGGATCAGTGCATTTTAGCACAGAAAGCCTGAAATTCTCAGTGCCCAGGGTTCCAACAGACCGTGTTTTGTGTGCCCTCTCCCTGCAGTTCTGCACCGTGGAAGGGTTCATCACAGCCCTGGTGGATGAGTTCCCCAAGCTGCTGCGCAACCGCCGCGAGCTCTTCATCGCCGTGGTGTGCATCGTGTCCTACGTGATAGGGCTGTCCAACATCACTCAGGTACTGCAGGGCTGGGGGATCCGGGTCTGCCACCAGCATCAGCATTCTCCCTTCCCCAGTCCAGCCAGGAATCACTGCCAGCCGCTGAATTGACAGGGATTGACACTATCCAGGGGTTTTGGCGGTTTAAATGTTAAATACCCTGCGGTCCCTGTGATGCCTTCGGATGTTAGCTTTGATATTTTTTATTTATGTTTTATTTATTTATATTAGGGTTATTTACTTTATAGTAGGAATTTAGCTTTTATATATTTAGCTTTTGCATTTTTAATTTATTTGTAATCCTGCAGTTCTTTAGTGGGGAACTCTAAACTCCACACACAACGTGAGCTGCTGCTTCCCCATTTTGGGCAGACACAGCAATTCCTCTCCAGGCCTGGCAATCAAGGACACCTCACTGCCTCAGGCCCCAGAGATGTGAACAAAAGGGAGTTGGGGGCAGCAAACTTGGGGTGAATGAGTTCATTACCTGGAGCTGTAATTGGGAGATGAACCCCCAATCTGCAAAGGGACCAAACTGATCAAAGTGTGACAACCCGTGAGCTGTTGTCCATTTTTGGGTGTAGCTCCTGGGGGGCTTCGTCTGCCGCACGTGTACCTGAAGGTCCTTCAAGAAATAGAACAGCTTTTTATTCCTTTAATTTTGTCTGGCCTCTGTTTTTAGGTAGTCCCAACAAGGCATCACCTGGGTGTCCTCTGCAGGGCTCAGGGGACAGCTAAATGCACATCCCAACACTCTTATAGTCCAAAAAGTGGCAGCTGGAGACGTTGATTTTGCAAATTATTTGATGGAAATGATTAATGATTAAATTATGATTCAATTATCAAGCAAAGAGCAAAAAGCGAAATTAAACATTTCAGTTTAAACAGCAGCAATCTCAATTTTGTCAGGACTGACCTCAAGCCTTAAAAGAATTCAGCCTGTTTAATTTACACTAATAGGCCCCTAACCTATCCACCACCGTTAGTTTGTATCTTACATTTTGAAGCTGGAGGCCTTGCTCTGTTTTTAATGCTTCCTTTTCTGTTTTAGGGTGGAATCTATGTGTTCAAGCTTTTTGACTACTACTCTGCCAGTGGAATGAGTCTCTTGTTCCTTGTATTCTTTGAGTGCATCTCGATATCCTGGTGCTATGGTAAACAGCCTGTTTGTATTTTTCCCCTAAGCTTCACACATCCCCAGGATAATTCATCCTCTGATCTAAGCATGTGCTGGGGGTGGAACTGAAAGTGGCCTTGGTTTCTGTGGATATAATTTAAAGTTGGCTTGTGGAAGGTTGCTGCTGCCTTTTAAACACCTTACCTAGAGGCCTGAGAGCCGTGAAGTGTTTCAGGAATATTAAAAAGGTGATATTTCATCTCTCTTCCTGTCCCACTCCCTTGGAAAGCCTGGATCTTCAGAGGTGTTGGGTACATATTGCCTCAGGGCTCTTGGGATCTGTTACATTTCATTTTTCCAGAAATTCTCTCACTCCAGGCTCCTTGGTCAGTTAGGGAATAATCGCCTTGAAATATCCAGAAGCCTGGACTGGCAGTCTCTGGCTCTCAGGATTAATGGCTCTATGGGATATTGTAACAGAGTATTTTTGACCTCAGGGCTGTGTCAGCTCCTCTGAGGAGCTGCTCCCATCATCACTGAGGCACTCCAGCTGCTCCAGAGCTGGAGAACTTGAGAATTCCTGCTGGATTTTAGTGGGCCTGAGAGGATGGAACTGCATTTGATGAGGGAGAGGCACTGCTGATGAGCCCAGCACATGAAAAAATACCCCAGAATTATCACAGTGTATTCTGAGCTGGAAGGAACCCAACAAGGAGCTTAAGTGGATGGTCCATACAGGGCTTGAGCCACACCTTGGAATGATCAACTCCAGTCTCTGATCATGAAGAAACCAAAGCCATAAATACGTGACAAACACAGTTTCAGGAAGCTGATGGAGAGCAGCAGCAGTAGCAGGAGGGCCTTTCTGCTTTCAATCCAATTCTGCCCAAGCGTGGTGTGCACTGGAACGAAGCTGGTTAATGCTGGGATGGTTTGGGGGTTTTTATAATTGTAAAATAAGCCCCAAATTTCTCATTCTAATATGACCTAGAGTTGAAATCAAACAAGGGTGTTTCTTGCTCTGACCTTGCCATGTACAATTTCCTCATTTTGCATGGGAATAAGTTTTCTAGTCTCCATTTATTTAATTAAGATGTGGAAGAGTGAGAATAGGTGATTTTTGGTGCTTTTGTGCATGCACACCTTTTTCCCCATCCAGACAGAGGAAAAGTTATCTTGAGATCTTTGTAGAGCTTCCATATACAATTTATGACAATGTCTGTCAGAACCACTGAGCTTCCAGTCAACTCCATTACCTGATATGTTTCTGTGCTCTTTCTTATTCCTATATCCAGGTGTTAATAGATTTTACGACAACATCCAAGAGATGGTGGGATACAGACCCTGCATCTGGTGGAAACTCTGCTGGTCCTTTTTTACTCCTATCATTGTGGCAGTAAGGAACAAACTTTTATTCTCTGGTTGAAAGGATGTAAATGAGGTGGCCTGCGTGCTGCAGCCTTGTCATTTCCACCCCCACAGGTTCATATTAGTTCTGCCCTCTCTCCTTTCTTAAGGATTTGAGCAATCCCGTTGAAGGCAATAAGCAAAAAGCAGCGTCATTAGGGGAAGCTTGTGCCCCAAAAAGAGAAGCCAAGATTTTTATTAGACCTCTGGAAATGTTCAAGAGGTTGATTGGCAGAGTTAGAAACTGTAAGGAGCAAATTTTGAATTTTTTTTTTTTTTTTTTTTTTTCTTTTTTTGGTATTCTAAACTAGAATTTAGCCATCTAAAATCTAAATTTTCCACATACACAAAAATGCCAACATTCTGTAAACTGAATTCCTCCACAGGCACTTCTGGTGACAGAGCAGGGTTCTCAACTTGTGTTCTTCCCTCCTGGGATGCTGTGGCATATATTGATCATTTTATACTACATTGCTGTGGGTTTTCTGGCAAAATCTGCAAGGAACCTGTGCTGGAAACCACAGAACAGCCTTTTCCTGATTCTAAACTTTACCCAGTTAATCCCATTCAGTACCTTGTGAACTAATAGGCAAAGAAATGTAAATTTACTGCACATACACTGAACCCAAATGCAATGTAACAAACTAATCAAGCAGCCACTATTAGACGTGAGCCAGCATTTAACTAGAGAAAAGCAAATGAGGAGCACTAAAGACACACAGAAATGTGTTCATGTTGAGGGTTCCTCGAGTCATCCCTTCCCAGATCAAGGCAGATTTCATTTTTGCAAAAACAAATGTTCAGGAAGGCATATGAAATACATTTTATTTTAGTGGCACAGGAGGAAGATGCCCAACATTGTAATATTTCAGATATTACAGATTTGTCAAGTCCTCAGCAGAAAGTGCTGCCCAGCCCAGCTCAGGGCAGGGATAAAAATCTGCCTCTGCATCCTCCACTGGGAATCTGCCCCTCACAAGGCCTCAGCCTGGGATCAGAACCAGCCTCCCTCTCTCCTGGTTCACTTTGGCAGGTTTTCCTGGCTGGTTTAGGCATTTGGGACAGGCCAGGACAGGAGTTTTTCCTGGGGATGGCCAATGGAACACCACGTCTGCAGGGCATCACTGGAGAACATCCCAAAAGCAAGGCAGGGTGCTGCTGCTCGGTGGCACCACGTACAGGTCCACAGGTGTCATGGTAGGACACGAAATAGATTGACTCCATATAGTTGTCAGAAGAGAAAGAAGGCTTTATTTACGATTCCAATAGTTTCTTTTATTACATGCTGTGCTAAAAAGGTAATTATTGGTCCATGGGACTGACACTTCTCTCCATTGGTTATGCAATAGGAAACAACACCTGGGGACAGGTGTTATGGGAAAAGCAGCACTGTTCACTTAACCTGTTTTGAGAAACGGAGAGAGATGTTTTGAAAAAAGAAACTGTTGACAGCTTTCCCTTGGGAAAGGAGCAATGGTTAGCAAGCTAAAATTCTCTCAGGCTCAGAAATATCGAGCCCACACATAGGTATTCCCAAGATCCCTCTTTCCTCCAGCAGCCTCCTTCCCTCTGGCTGCGTGCAGGTTATCCAAGGGATTTACTGGCCCCAGCAGCACACCTGGGTTATCTGAGGTGCAGGTTTATATGTGAAAATACAGCGTTAAAATGAAACACTCCTTTTGGGAAGAGGCGCCTTGGGAAGCTCCAGAAAAACTCTCGAAGCCAGAACACTCTGGGAATCTCACCCCAAACCCCTCCCTTCTGCTTTTGCAGGGAGTGTTCATCTTCAGTGCTGTGCAGATGACCCCGCTGACCATGGGGAGTTACGTGTTCCCAAAATGGGGCCAGGGGGTTGGTTGGTTCATGGCCCTGTCCTCTATGGTGCTGATACCCGGCTACATGGCATACATGTTCCTAACCCTGAAAGGCTCCCTAAAACAGGTAAGTCTGCCTGTCCCCACACCCCTGGGACCTGTGCAAGCCCAGATTGCTGGGCACTTCTTTTCTGTCATCTATTTCCCCCTCGGTTATTTCGCTTGGAGCTAAAAACCCACAAAAGCGCCAACCGAAAGGCAAGGGAGCGTCTGAGCCATCTGTTGCTGAACACAATTCCCCACGTTCCACAGGGTCCTTATCTCTGCTCTGGCAGCTGCAGACACTTGGCATTCCAGCTCCTCACACCTCAAAAACAGAGGAGCAGTTTGCAGAACGTGGAAATTTGTCCTGATTAACGCGAGACACACGGCCGTGGATCAAGGGAGGGGATGCTCTGGGGAGCTGGAATCAAAGTCAGGGACTAATCCACACAGCTCTGGGTTTGCATGAGTCTGCTCAGTGACCCCGTCCTGCGTCTTCCTGGTGGCTCCCAAGGCTTGGGCTGCTGCATTTCTCCTGCTCTGAGTCACACCTGCCCTGCTCTGCTGCAGCTGGGAGGGAGGACAGGAAATATCTTGGGAGCGCACTTCCCTTTAGCTTTTATTTTTGGGATTTCTGTGAGCAGTCACTTCGTGAAGAACATTAGGGGCTTCTTCTTATTGCTCTCAGCCTCTCCCTGGTTGCTCATCCTATTTTTTAAAAGGCGATAACACTTCTCATGGAGGAGATTCAGGGTTTTTTCAGTCAGATTTTATTTCAGTAAGGTTTTATTTCAGTCAGGTTTTATTTCAGTTGGTTCTGAGATCCTCAGAGATGTGCTGCCAAAGTAGGGGGAAATATTGACCACGTTAGCGCCCCACACACTGCTCAGGAACCACCTACAATCACCACACCTCATGTCTTTAATCTGGGTGGATCCTCAGTTTTGCCTCTCCAGCTCCTCCTGTACATCAGAGCCAGTTCTCCAGCCCCAGTACTGAAATATTCTGTGATTGAGGGAACAAAAGACTGTCAAAAGGAATTTGTCAGAACTTCTGGAATATTCTAAAATCAGCTGACAGAGCCATCTTTGCAAAGGGCTGGATGATCTTAAGCAGAATTGACGAGTGATGCCTCATGAAATGCGCTTATCTTGATCCAAATATTTGTCTTCAGCAAATTTTGAAGGACTCAGTGAGGCTTCAAAGAAGTCTGCAAAAAAAATCTGGGTTTTGATTTTTTTTCCCCCCCTGCCTGTTCTTAGCTCTCCTACATTTTGAATAGATTTCCCTTGGTCTTACGGAAACTTTTAGGTACAAAAAGGAGAACTGTTGCCCAAAAATGCAGCTGCTGTTTGTGCAGGGCTGTGTGAGACCACGGTAAAAGGTCCTCATCTCAGTCTTGTTGTGGATTAAGGTCTCATTTTTGAAAGCATTGACAAATGATTATTAAGTGATGGGAGGAGCCAAACTGGGATTTCTTTTGAGATGTAAATGTGAGCTGGGCAGAGAAGCTGAAGGAACAGAGGACAAACGGATGAGGAAAGAGAGAATAGGAATAAACCACTCTGGAATGCAAGTGTGTTTCACCCGTTTTATCCTTGTAGGAACTCTCAGTTCTCCTGGGGACGTGCCCGCCACTCTGGTGCCCGGCCCTGCTGCCCACTGCCCACTGCAGCCCCTGTGCTGCACCGGGGGCTCACAGCAGAGCCTCTCCTCATTTCTTTTCTCCAGGAAAGCTCCTTGTTGGCATCCAGCATTTAGCATGGGGTTTGTCAGCTCCTCCTGTCACGTTCAGGACAGAGCTGGAATTCTGTTTGGTGGAAGTGGCTCACTGCTGGTCCCTGGGAAGATAGGCAGTTGTAAAGAATTGTCTTAAAATATTAAAAAAACCAAAAGAGTAAGGTTAGAAAGAGCTTTTTGGCTGCCTCACATTTATTGTTGTCCTTTGAACAGCGCATCCAAGTGATGATTCAGCCAAGTGAAGACATCACCCACCCTGAGAACGGGCCAGACCAGGCCCAGCAGAGCAACTCCGCCAACAAAGAAGCCTACATCTAAACCCCTCTCTCGTCCAAGTACCGCTCCTCCTCCAGAAAAACAAAAAATATGGTTGAATATGACCACAAATTCACGTCTGAGAATATAATTACCTACCTCTAGTGGAAAAAAAAAAAAAAAAAAAAAAAAAATATTAAAAAAAAAAAAGGAAAAAAAAAAAAAAAAAGAAAAAAGCAACAAGGTCATCTCCACTCCGAGGGAATCGCCGTGGGTTCGATCCAGCCGTCGCGAGCTCAGATGTTTGACAGCGTTTTTGTGTTCTCCAGCAATCCACAGACTGTTAATGTTTTTATCCTTTCACAATGGTAGTTGCATACCTTGGAATTTGTAAATTGATGTGCCAAGACCTTTTTAATCTACCTTTTAGCACGACTATTTGAAGTTTTGTGCTGCTGATTTTTAGTAGTTGATCACTATTTCTTACCACTGAATCCCAAGACTGTTATTTCTGACTTTGCAGGAGTAAAATTGAGTTTGGAGTTGTTTTGTACAAAAAGAATGGAGTATTTTGTAAACAAGTGATTTCCAGTGCAAAAGTCTGCCCTTAAAATTTGTTCCAGCTGAGGTTATTTGACGAGGGGGAGAGACTCTTCCTTCAATTAACAGCAGGCACAGCCTTTATAAACATTCCTAGTGCAAAAATTGAGTTGCTCGTGGCAGAGCAGCCCAGGCCAAACACACTGGCTGTGCTCAGCCTTTCAGGGTGACTTTCAAACAAGGTCATAAAGTCCTTTAAAAATACATGTCTTGCTCTTATAAAAACATGATATCTTTGTGAATCAATGTTAGAGGTACGACTTTTAACTTTTTTAGCAAAGTGATAGCCAAGAGCTCTTAAAGATTCCCAGGAGTAAAATACAAAGTATTTGCATTCAAGCTCAGATTCCCTGAGCTTTTATCATGCTGTTACCACTCCACTATTATTGCATTGCCACCAAAATAGAAACCAAAACAACGGCTCAAAGATCGAAGCTTCTCCTTTGTGAGTTCCAATTTAGGGCTCGATTGAACCCGCCACAGAACTTCACCAGTTCCCACTCCCAAATTCCGCATGGTCAGCACTTTGAGAGCAGTGGATTCCCATTTCCAGGGGCTGGGTGGTGCTGAGGGCACGAGGGAGAGCTCTTTGATCCCGATGCAATCCCGCTCTGGGCTCTGTCCTGCGTTTGCCACACGGCCAGAGAGCCCGGCCAGCCCCTGGAAGTTTTCCCTGTGTGGGGAATGCAGCGGGAGCCCCGGTTGGCATTTCTCGTTTGGCAGCTATAAGACAGGCACAGAGGCTTTTTTTTTTTTTGGGGAGGGTGATGTTTGATTGTAAATGACTGTGACAGAACTGTGCAATGAAAACATGCTTTTCAGCAAAACTTTTTTTGTGCACCGTACAATGTTAGATAGCACAATTTATGTAGAACTACAACGTGGAAAAAAAAAAATCATGTTACCTGTGAATGTTGGGTTTTTTGTTGTTCTTGTCTGAAGGTGACAAACATGTTCTTGCAATAAGGTATTATTCTCAGAATGTCAAGCACATTATGTAGAAATAATATATATATATAATACACATGTATTTCAAACTACATCCTAAACTCTCAGAGTATGTTGGGTAGGTTCTAAACTGTTTCATACCTAGGTCAAATGTAAAATACTACGAGATCTAAGCTCCATCCTAAACGGCCATAGCTGAGATGCAAAAGTCCTGTAAGTCTTTGGGATTTAGAGGAACCCCTACATCCTACGCAGACATCACACATTGATACATCATACTTGTGAATTTCATTAGACTAAGGATAAAAACTCCAACTTTCTCTTTATTGTTTAATGTAACCGAGTCCCATGTTGTTCTAAGAAAAATGCAGTATTTAATGTTTGATTGTAAACAATTATGACAGATGTTTGACAGACCTGCTCTTTAGCAAAAAGCTGTACAAACGTTATCACATAGCACAAGCTAGTGTTGTAGAACTACTGTGTGTAAACTGTGAATAGCTGTATCTTTTTTGTAGTACTTGCCCTGAAAAAGAAAGATTATTGTATGATCATATATGCTTTTTGCAATAAGGAAATATCCAACACCAAGCAAATCTATCTCTATATAAAAATATATATGTAATATATACATATTCAAAAATATATACAGAGCCTGTTTAAAAGAGTACAGTATTATTTAGTAAATTGCAACCTGTTCTATGGACCAAATGTAAAATATTTATAAATTAAGATGCATTTTAAATGTCTATAAACGGTGTCATAATTAAAGCACGATTGTTATGTAAGTTTCCAAGAGTTTAGAGGAAAAAGAATAAAGGTTATATTATACATTAAATTCAGAATTTTGCAGTCTTTCATTGGACAAACACAATCTGTGCTATTTTCAAGTTCCAAATGTGTCATTTCTATAAAAATATCCTTTAAATACCAAAACGCTGTATCCCACTTGTGATGTGTATAATTAATCCATGCTATTCCTACGATGTAATTAGTATGTGCATACATTATACAGGGAGCTTAAGGGGTGACAGTTAATAGCCCTTCCTGGCATCCTGCTGCTTTAATTCTCCTGCGGGAAGATGGCAGAGCGAGCTCTGGGAGAAGGAAAAAAAACGGATTTTGGAATGTTTTGGACGGTTCCTGCTGCTGCTTTGAGGTGTGAGCTGCAGTGCCTCCCTGATTTTGGAGCCATCCCAATGCTGGATACTCCTCAGGAGGATGACCCATGGCTCCAAAGGCTCCGTGCTCCTGTCTCAGCTGCCCTGGCAGGGTGGGAAGACGCGGAGAAGACGCGGAGAAGAAGTCGCGGCGCAGCTGCAACGCCGCTCCTGGGCTCGGGATTTAATTATCTGCCTGCAAAATTGGAGCAGGGCTTCATGCTGAGGAAGAGCCTGAGCAATTTAGAGGACCTGATTAGAATGGAAAGTGCCCCTGAGAGAGGCGTCTGGAATCACAGACTTCAAGTGCCAAGTGCTGACCTTCGGGAGAAGCGCGCGGCGAGGGCACGGCAGGGAGGGGAGGGCCCAGATTGTTCTGGAAAAGGGGAAGCAGCGATTCTGGGAATACAGAGGGAAATGAGAGGGAAATGGGAAGGGAAGAGGCTGGGGGCTGTCATTGCTGGCTGGGGGTGGTGGGAGGGCAGGGGGGCAGCAGAGGCCGAGGAGCAGGAAGCTACTTGGAGGATATTGCGTTAGTGCTGTGATATTTCCATGTTCTCCTGGAGGAATTTGCTCTTGCCGTGCTGCAGAAATCCCAACAGCAATTCAACAAGAAAAATGCAAATAAGGTCACTTCTCCCCTACAGGACTGCAGGATGCCCTGGGAGAAATCCATGTCCTTGCTCGTCTATTAATTCAGCTACATGTGCTTTTATTCTAAAATAACACTGTGTTGCTTTTGGGGTTTTTTTTTTGTTTGTTTTAAGCCTGATTATTTTTGTTTTGCTCCGCTCAGGCCACAATAGCATTACAATTAACTATTAGAACTGCTCAGCCCCCACTGCTGGCTGATTCTCCAGGGCTGGAACCCAAAGGCAGGGTGATCCCACGGCACAGGGCAGCAGCTCCTGCTGCCAACCCCCCTCCGTGGGCACAACCCAGCAGGCAGCAGCATGAAGGGGCTGCCCTAGAGCATTTGGACATGCACCTCTTGATCCCTTTCCCTCCAGGATGGATTTGCTCCACTCCCAGGAAGAGGAGCCATGAGATGTGACACGGCACGGACAGACACCCATGGACAAGCACAGCAACGCCAAATCCTCCCTCCCAGCACCCTGAACGGATCAGCTCAGAGTTGCAGCAGCTGCCAGCCCCTGTTTGACTCTGCCAAAGCACCACAATTACCCACTTTCACTGCTCAGGAAGGAAGGCACCAGCCTTTACATCCTAAAAGCTCTTTTTACTTCCCCCTCACTCTTCTTTCCCAGCTTCTTGCCCTGCTTGGGGTGTTTAAAATAAACCCAGGAAAAATGAAGTGGGAGGAAAGGATTACCCATATACCATTTTTTGGCTGTAATCTAAATTACTTCATCTCTTCTTCCTGTGAAGTTAAAAAAGTAAAAAAAATTAAAGCATAAATGGGGTGAAGTGAAACAAAATATTCATCCCTCCACACAGCCTAAGGTATTCTTAAGCAGCTGATCCAAGTATTGCCACTTCTCATTTCTGCCTTTATAGTTTGAGGACAGACAATAATTACATCACTCTTTCCTGCCGACAATTGGTGGAGAATGGGCAAATTTCCTCTGTTTTCACAGAAATCCCGTTAACTTTTAGAGTTGTATTGTTGTGGCTTGTTCTGCCTTCTGACCACACACTGCACCAGCACTTTCATTCAGGATTTGTCATTAGTTTTAAAATGTATGGATTGGTGGGAGAGAATTTTTAGCCTATTTACAAGAGCCTGGAGTGACAGGACACAGGCAATGACACTGACAGGGTTAGGTGGGATATTGGGAAGGAATTCCAGCCCTGGCAGAGGGTGCCTGGAAAAGCTGTGGCTGCCCCTGGATCCCTGGAGGTGTCCAAGGCTGGGGCTTGGAGCACCCTGGGATGGTGGAAGGTGTCCCTGCCCATGGGATGATCTTTAAGGTCCTTTCCAACCTAAACCATCCAGTGGTTCCACGATTCCATGATTTTGCAGCTTCATATCTGATCACTTTTCCCCCCAGGTTCATGAACGGTCTCACATTGAACTCAGTGGCAAATCCTGAGTGATTATTTTGGAATCTCAGGCAGGCTGAAATAATCCTGTGAGTTATTTGTGAGTCATAAGAACATGCTGGTGCTAAATGTGTCCAGCAGTGCCTAAGAGAAGGACAGGACGGATCAGGCGCTGTCACCAGGACAAAAATTAATGTGGTTTGCCAGCAGTGGTGCTTTAGTCAGGCTGCAAGAGCTGCCTGCCGTGCCTTTGGGGATCAGCAGCTGAGAGGTGGCTACAAACAAAGTAACAGAGGGCAGAAAATAGCCAAAATGTACATGTTCAACTGGAGTCTGGAATTTCCTCTGCACTTTACCAAACTAGAAACCCACGTAGTGCTGGAAGGGGAATAAACCTGAATGGAACCAGTCGCTGCCTCATTCCCTTACATCATGCAGCTCCTGTTCCTTATAATTATTCTAAAGCAACCTGGGGACGTCTAAAAATGTTTAACATAAAAAAAGAAGCCTTGGAGGCTCGGTTCAGTCTAGGAAAATGTTTCCCAGGCCCTGCTGGCACTATCATTTACTGGCCACACCACGTGCAGACACAGAGCTGCCGTGGCATCCCAGTGCTCCCAGTGGATGGAAAGTCACTGAAAGTTAACTCCAGCTCCTGCAGGGCCGTGACCCTGGTAAAACTCCAACCAGATCCCACAAACAGCAGTTCCTCCACCTCTGGCTGTGCCTGAGGAGCTGCTGTTCCAGGTCTGATTCTCAAAAATCAGCTGCAGCTCCTGCTGCCGGGGCTCAACCCCTGGGCAGGTCTCACAGGGCTCCTCCAAAGCTCCACAGGCAAAAATTCTGTCCCAACACAGGAGCAGGAAGCCACTGAACATCACCTGGTGGGTACAAAGCTGTTTGGTCCTGCAGGAATGGCACCAGCTCCCCTGGGATGACTGAGGAGCGCTTTGACGAAGATCCCCCGTGAGCAAAACAATAAATCTCTCTCTGAATATAAGCCAGAGCGTCAGGTTGTGTTAGGGAATTATTTCTAGGTCATTTCAGTTCACTGCACTGCACTGCAAACACTTCACTGAATGAATGACCAAAATCATTAATCAAAACACTGGGGAGAAACACCAACTCACACTGCAGGCAACAAACTTTGCCTAAAAGTGACAGAGCTCAGCGCTTTTTAACCTGCTCTTTCCCAGCTGTCACACAGCAGCAGCACATGACCTTTCCTGCTGATTTCCCCCAAATCCAGCCTCCCTCTGAGGGGCTGAGGGTGACCTTTCCCAGCCTGGTGCCTCCTGTTTTGAGCACCCTGTATCGTGACAGAGCTTGCCTGTCAGGATCTGCTTCAAACCAACGCATTTAGGCTTGGATGTGCAATAAAAGCCCTTCTGCCTCGCTCCTCCCGCGGTGCTGAGGGGAAATGAGTCCCAGTCCACCTCCCAGTGCGGGCACTGAGCTCCCAACAGCTGCTCCCAGCCATCCATCAGGTCCTCCAGCGCAGCTGGGATGAGAAAATCTGGGAAGCTCTTCTTCAAGCTGGGAATGAGCCAGAGAAGGGTTATTTGTTCTTGCCCAACTCAGACTACACTGTTCTAACTTTTTGTGGAGAAATTCCTCCTGATGTCTAACCTGAGGCCATTCCCTCTCCTCCTGGAGCCCCCCTGGCTGCTCCCTCCAGTTGTGCAGTGTTGCTGTTGAGCATCAAACAATGACACAGACTCTCGATCAGAAGGCTGGAAAAGGTGAAAACTCTATTTTTGAGATGTGACTCTCTTTTATACCATTTTACACAAACCAATTTGATTGGTGAAACAAAGGCAAACCTCTTCAATCACATTGGTTAAAACAGATGTTCATCAAGAAACCTCTCCTGTGAGAAAGAATGGATAAACATAGGTACAGTTACAAAAATATTTCTCTTGTTTACAGAAAGTTTCCTGGGAAAGGAATTTCCCAAAACCAAAACATTAAACCAGGGCTACAGTGCAGAGCCAGAAATTCCCCCTGAGCCTCCTTTTCTCCAGCCTGAGCCCCTTTCCCGGCTCCCTCAGCCCCTCACAGGACTTGCTCTCATTACTTGCTCTCTTTACCCACTATTTTATGGGGTTGCTCTTGGGGTTTTGAGGAGAAAAAAAAATACATAGATTTGAATTAAATAATAAAATTACATCTTATAAGCAAATGGCACAATAAAACAAGTCTGGAGAACATCAAGGAACCAATCCACTGCCTTTTGCTGGTGGAGAAGGGGAATTTTGGTCGGCTCCATCACTCAAAGACATTCAAGTGTCAACATGAAACATGGTGTGTGTCACTTTTAAGCTACTCACTTTCACAGAAAACTTGCCCAAATATGCTCAGAAAAGTTTTTTCTTTGTTCTTTACATGCTCTGGGTTACTTACCATCCAGTATTTCATGATCTGTTGTGGGTTTGGCTCATCTTTTTCCTTTGTAAGCCACACTCCTCTCCAGGGGTTTCTGGCACTCTTGTTTTGTATTTCCACATTCTGCTTTGATTTTTCTTTCTCTCATGAACCTCGAGTCTCCAAGATTATGAAACTGGGACTCGTGGGTGGGGGTTATTTTTATTTACTGCTGGCTTTTCAGGAAACATTTCATTCCAAATTCTCCAAGATAAGTCGGTGCTGTAGGAGTAGCCTCATTAGCAGCTTTCATTAGCACAAAAATGCAAATAAGAGAACAGCACCAGCACACCGCTGTAAAAGTGTTGTTGTTTAATGCTCAACAATGGCACGACTCTATCCGAAGGTTAGAAAAATCGAGTTTATTTTTTGAGATGTGACCCTCATATACTATTTTACACAGACCAATTTGATTGGTGAAACAAAGGCAAATCCCTTCAATCACATTGGTTAAAACACATGTTTATCAAGAAACCTCTCCCGTGAGAAAGAATGGATAAACATAGGTACAGTTACAAAAACATTTCTCTTGTTTACAGGAGTTTTCCTGGGAAAGAAACTTCCCAGAAATGAAAACATTAAAACCAGGGCTACATATGAGTGTTGGAAATTCACATTTTTCCCAAGGAGCACTCCCTGCTCCAACCTTTTCATTGTCTTTTTTTTTTAGCATTTTACCACTCCTGCAAGGCCACTTTTCCCTCTCCACCCCTGTGCAGATTTCCCCTGGCAAAGAGAGGGGTTCAGAAATTTCCCATTCCCATTCCCATTCCCATTCCCATTCCCATTCCCATTCCCATTCCCATTCCCATTCCCATTCCTGCTGGGTGAACCAGCTGCCAGGATCCATCCCAGGGTACGTGTGCCAGCATCTCCTGGGGCCTGGAGTCAGCACAGGGAGGCAGGGAGCAGGCCAGAGCCCATGGTACATTAACCAGGAAAGTTTGGGAGTGTAAAACTCACTGGGCTGTCAGAACGATGTTCCCGCGCCGCTCTGCGCAGCCCAGCTTTTTGTCAGGGCAAGTACAAATGCCACAACTGCCTAAGCCTTCAAACCAGGCAGGGACATTCTTTTAGGGACTGATGGAAGGCAGGGGAGGCAAAAGAGGAGGCGAATTCACCTCCCTTGAAGTCCCTGGTGAGTCCATATGCTGAGAGGCGGGCGGGCGGCAGCCCGTGGCTCCTCTTCCACATCCCAGGGACGCGCAACCTCAGCCAGGACAAGGTGGACAACATTCCCCAGTTAAACCCACCTCATTCACACCTCCTGGCCAGACACTGCCCTCACAGTGCCCTGGGAACATCCTGGTGGATTTTAAAGGGTGGCACATTGCAGGCTGTGTGCCTACATCAGAGCTCAATCAGTTGCATTTTAACTTTGCCATCACTTGTAAGGTCATTGTCTCTATCTGCTCAAGGACTTATTTCCTTATTTCCTTATTTCCTTATTTCTTTGACTTATTTCCTTGACTTATTTCCTTATTTTTCCTGGAGCAGCCCAGGGGTCTTGGCTAAGCCAAGCTCTCCTTCCTTCAGCACTGCACAAACTCAAAGCCACGAGCAGGACTTGGTGTTTTGCCTCGGCTTTCGAAGGTTCTTTCCCCGGGCTCTGGCTGTCTGTGAATAACAAATCCAAATCCAAATCCAAATCCAAATTCTGCACTCCCATGGCAGGGGGACATCCCAGGCTGGGTGAGGACAGGTTCAGGTGACATCCCCACCAACTGCATCCTAATGGACAAGGAAAGAGAAGCCGCAACACAGAAGGTGCTCAGCATCTTTTAAAAATTAAACTCCACCAGGTCCAGCTTCCAGTTCTGTTTTTCACAGGGACCTTCTCCAGAACTTTGAATTTTGTTGTTTCAGACAAGAAATCATCTTCACACACATCCCTCCATGAAATTTTGTTAAATCCACAGGATTTATGCCACCTGTATGTGGTAAATACTCAATATTACTGCACATCTCCCACATTCAAGGGAATATCCTTCCCAGAGACATCACTGTGATAACTCAAATCAGCTCCTTTTTCCTTCCATCACTCTGAAAGGAGCATCAGGTTTTTCTGCAAAAGCAGCTGTTTACCCATTCAAACTGCCTAGGAGACTTTAGCAAAAAGGCACTGATGCCTTAGGATTTTAGCTATTATATTTCTCATTTATTTGTAATCCTGCAGTTCTTTAGTGTGTAACGCTAAACTCCACACACAGTGTGATCTGCTGCTTCCCCATTTTGGGCAGACACAGCAATTCCTCTCCAGGCCTGGCAATCAAGGACACCTCACTGCCTCAGGCCCCAGAGATGGGAACAAAAGGGAGTTGGGGGCAGCAAACTTGGGGTGAATGAGTTCATTACCTGGAGCTGTAATTGGGAGATGAACCCCCAATGTGCAAATGGACCAAACTGATCAAAGTGTGAAAACCCCTGAGCTGTTGTCCATTTTTGGGTGTAGCCCCTGGGGGGCTTTGTCTGCCCAAAATGTCCCTGAAGGTCCTTCAAGAAATAGAACAGCTTTTTATTCCCTTAATTCTGTCTGGCCTCTGTTTTCAGGTAGCCCACAAAAAGGCATCAGCACCAACACCTGGCCCCTAAATTCAGTAGTGAATTGTGTCTCTGCAGCCTGATTATTTTACACACATGCACAATAAAACTACTTTAGGAACTGCTGGGCTGATTTTTAACTGGGAGGCACCTGCTGAATTTCAGGGGCTCCAATGAGCTGATTTAAGAATAATAAACATTTCTTAATGACAGGCTAATGAGACAGATCTTTATGATTCTATTTCCTAAGGCTCTCCAGACCCACGTTTGCCACAGAAGGCAAAGCAGCAATGCCAAAAACTCCTGGAGAAGCGTGGCTGGGTTCATGGGATGAGGTTCTCAACACCTTTCCCACCATGGGTGGAAAAGTTTGGGTCTGGCCTTTGAAAAAAAGAACAAAGGAGTGACCTGTTTTCCTTCTCCCAGGGCTGAGCACATCCCCTAGGCAGCTCGATGGAAACTGTAATTATTCCAGAGCTAAGAATGGCAGCACTTATGATTAAAAATGAAAGCCGGTTTGATGCAGAAGAATGGGTATTAGATCACTTTGTACTTCTCACTAATTATTACATCATGAATGGCTGATTTTATTTTTTAAAGGAGTCAAAACTACAAAGATTTCCTTATGCAAATATTTCCTAACACTTTAGAAATTAATTAGAACAAAAACATTTTGAATAAATTATTCCAGATGACATACTTTTTTAAAGATTTATTCATGGCTAAAAAGAACCTCTACTTTCTTTTCCCTTGAAGAATCACAGATAAACATGCTTTTGATACACGTGTCCTCATTTCAAAATTAAAAGTTACTTCCATAAAATCAAATTGTTCAGGTATTTATTAGGATGGGCTGCCCTGGGAGGTGGTGGAGTCACCATCCCTGGAAATGTAAAATAATTAAGTATATGCGGCACTTTGCACCATGTTGCTGTTGGTTTGAAGGTTCTTGGAGGTCTTTTCAACCTTAATGATTTTCAGATTTTCCTCTCTGCTTAGTAATGAGGAGAATTATGAAATTGTTAATTTAAAAAGTATATTTTTAATCCCAAAAACTTTCTAACACAGCATCACATCCTTCTGGGCTACAAAACATCTCACAGGAAAAATGCAGCTACAGAGTGCAGAGAGGGAGGCAGGGTTGAATTTAGGAGCTTGTAAAAAAAACATTTTCTCTTGAAACCCAGAAAATTTCACCTGTGCTAAACAGGGAGCAGGAATTCCAGTGGGCTCCCATCCAGAAATCCCCCCTCTTAGGGTAAGGGTGTTTTCTGTGCTAAATGCAGAGGATCTGCTGTGTGGGCAGGTGATGACAGCAAGATCCAAACACAGGGGAGCACCAGCTCTTCCAAAGCCTCTCGAGAAACAGAAAATCAGAGGAGGAGGAGGGAAATCTGCTCCAGGATCCTGCTGGCTGGTGACAACTCTGAGCAAATGTTACCCATTCCTATAAACAACCTTTCCCTGAGACCAGGCGATGTGGTTTGGGGTTCTTTGGGTTGATTTGTGGATAATTAAAGATTGCCTTGGATGTTTCCTCGTGCCATCTTCCCACGTGCAGATTTCTCTTCCCTTGTGNAAACTTAAGGCATCATTTCCTACCTTTGGAGGGGAAAAACATCACCCCTAAAAACATCTGCACAAAAGAGGAGTGTGTGCAGGCAAACTCTGTGTGTCCAAAAACCCCTCATTTCAAAGGAAATTGGGAAAACACACTGGAAGTTCTTCTGTGTAAAACACGATCATCTTCACCAACAGGAAGAGGCCTTAGGAACTGGAATTTTTTGGCATTTTCTGCATTAGTTACAAGCCATCAGATTCATGCAGGGTTTGCAGAACCTCAGGGCTGCTCAGCCTGAACTTCTCCTGACCTGCCCACAGCTCTGTTTTACTTGGTTTAGCTGTGACAGCAATTCCTCTAAAAGACCAGTTATCTATGGATAATCTGGTTTATTTTTGCTATCTTGGTGTGCTACAAACATAGTTTTGTAGTCACAGCAGTAATTCTATGTGAAAAGGGCTTTTTAATGACTGTAATGCAAAGATAAAATGCAGAGAAACATGGGCCTGGTGCAGCAGTGAGAACTTGAGCCACAGGAGGAGGAATACACACGTGGGATGGTAAAATCTGGGGCACAAGAGACCTCCGAGGCAATAAACAGCTCATCAATATTGAGAAATGCAGACCTAGTGAAGGACAAAACANCTTGGGGCATCTTTAGGAGTTTGGAATTCCTTGTTAGAAAGCCTACACTGATGGATGGATGCTGTCCAAGTGNTGCAGACCTAGTGAAGGACAAAACAAAAAAAAAAGTTATTTAAAATATGTGAAAGGCACCACGTCTAGTAAATTCAGACGAATTGTGGAGCTGCAGTTCAGGGAAGAAGGAAAATTAAAATGTAAAAGCAGGTTAGCAAGCCTGAAAACTGACCACAAATTAATTCTAGAGTGAAGTAGAAGAAATCATCACCTCTATCTAGGCTGCCGATGAGCCCTGAATGAGATCATTGGGGTTTCAGTTGTACCAACAGCACACTCTGGGCTGGATATTCAAGGTAGGGATCCCATTTACCCATAAACAGGATTTCCAGTGCAGCAGCTCCATCATTCCCCTCCCATCACTGTGCAGTTGCAGACCAAGGCCAGCATTCCGGAGGTGTTGAATTCCCTGGGGAATTCTGCTTGGGACTCCCTTCCACCAAAGCATGATCACCCCAACACGTCACTCCCTGAAAGGGGAAAAATCCCTTTCCTCAAAATGCAGTGGGCAAAGGACCAGAATATTCCTTCCTAATGAAAAATGAAGGGTGCCTGGAACTTCTTCCTTCAAAATGTATCATGGCTCTAAACAGGATTAAAGTTCAGAATTAATCTGGGGGTAAGAATTTAGGAGAGCAGAGATTTTTTTTTCACATATTCTGCAGAAGCTGAGTGAATCCACTTCCCACAAAGTGCGTTCAACTGGCCCCTGCAGCAGCACAATTGACTTCATTAGTCTGTCTCAGAGCCTTCGTGTTTTGCCTACCAATTAAGATAATCACCCTGTCATATGAGCTTTTCAGCTGGGACAAATTGGAGGTCTTGGGAAGCAGCTGGACATGAAAACCAAACCCCACAAAAGCTTCCTTGGAGTGTGTTCCTCCATCACTTCTGTCCTGGAGTTGAAAACTAGTCCAAAAGATGAACAATTTCCATTTTCCCCCGATTTCTCCTTGCTATAGGCAGTTGCACTCATCCCAAGCTCTTCAGGGGAGCAGAAAATTGTGCTTTGACCATCAGGTATTTTCTGAGATATTCAGATATTTTCTGGGATATTCAGATATTTCCTCTGTCAGTCCTGCATCAACTCCCCCAGCCCCTTCTGCCTTGCTGAGAGCAGGAGTTGAGGAACCTGCTGAGGTAGGTCCTGGAATCAGCCCCAGCAGCACCTCTGGACATTGGGATTTGGGAGATTTGGAGGCATTTCCCATAAGATTTTTGGGCAGCTTTTCTCAGGTGCACAAGATGAAGGTCACAATCTGTGTGGAGAGCAGAGAGGAAAACACAAAACACCATCTCCTCTCACAGAAAACACCANACATTGGGATTTGGGAGATTTGGAGGCATTTCCCATAAGATTTTTGGGCAGCTTTTCTCAGGTGCACAAGATGAAGGTCACAATCTGTGTGGAGAGCAGAGAGGAAAACACAAAACACCATCTCCTCTCACAGAAAACACCATTTTTTCTATAAACCTGTTCAACAGTATTTCTGTAGTGACAACGGTTTCACTACCCCCCTGAAAATGCTGATGTGATAAATTCCGTTCATTTCTCTCAATCTGTAATAAATCTTGGCTTGAAATTCACATTCATACACGGGAAGGCATAGATTGCTTCAAAATGTTCATGAAGTCTATGAGAATCTGGAAAAATTTAAACTCCTAATAAAACACAAACAAGGGAACTCTAAGATTCTTCTGGTTCACTCATGCTGTTCCCTGTAACTTGCACTAATTTCCCGTGACAAATCTCAGTTTCTGGTGACCTGAAGCAAGGGCACAGAAAGGAAACCACGTGACTCTTCAGACTTTGTCCAAATTCCACCATTTTTATACTTAACATTCATATATTTCACAAATACTTCCCTATGTTTGGAAATATTTGCCCATGCCAAAGTGCATTTCCATTGCAGCCAGTGGAAGCCAGACTGTGGAATAAAATTCATGGAAAAATAACTTCACAAAGCATCATCTGGCACCTGCAGCTCAGGTCCAAGGGCCTGTTTTAAAGGACTCTTTCCTTTCCCCACATCAGACAGGCTGTGTTTCTTTATCCAGGGCAGCAAAAGTGGGAAGAAAACATTCATTTTCTGCTCAGCTGCTCTGCAAAGCCCCAACACCAGAATTCTGCCTCACTGTCATCTGTGGGCTTGCTTATGGTGAGGCAACTCCACAGAGTTCAGCACAAATTCAGGATTCCTCAGCATCAGAATTTGTCTGGATGATGAAAGGAAAATAATTTGGTTGTTTCACAGAAGCTCAGCAGAACTGAGACCATGGAGGCAAACATTAAATAGCACAACCTTTTAAACTGAAGTGAAATTTCCTAAGATGTTCCCAGAAGGCTCCAGGAGAAGATGGATACTGCCCATCTAACTCTGAGGGATGATAAATTCCAGGCAGCCACACGAGGAACTTATAAAACCTTCTGATCTTCAGCTTGTGCTCATGTCTTTGATTTTAAACCGTTGTTCTATTTTTCCTGGCAACCCTTTTGTTTTAGGTAGAAACCCTAATATGGCAATGTGACATGTATTTAAAATAAATAAATGGCAGATTTAATTAATCCAAGAGAGGTTTATGAACAGAGCAGATCACACTTTTTAGCTCTTCTTATTTGATCAGCCAACTTAATCTCAAAGAACAACACTTGCAGCTTCTTACTGCATCTCCTTTCATCTTTCTTTTTTTATTATTTTTAATCACAAGCCTTTTGTGCTTTATAACCTCTTCTGCTAAGTAAATCATAAATACTTTGAAGAGTAATTTCAGATATTTCCTTACAATCTTTTCTCCCCGTTCCCATTTTGCTGCTGATTTCCTCCTTCACGTCTCGGCAAAATCCAAAATCCAGAGACAGAAATGTTTTGTTGTCATGAAAGAATATTTTTTCAGAAAGCCTTTCAGAGGAAAATCTAAGTGTTCTTCACCTTCCAAGCCTTCTGGCGTGGAGCTGCCATCACACACACGAGGTTCTTCACTCAGACGAGCCTCCAAGCAATCCAGCAGCGTCGCCAGCAAAGATTAAGGACACATCAAGGTCAAAAGAAAGGAAAGAAAACCCAAATAAAACAGTACCAGCAAGGCTTGTTCTGTTAAAGTATTTAACTGCAGACAAACAATCCCAAAACCTGGAGAAAAATAAGTTATATCTGGATAGTCTCAGATTCCAGATGCCCTCTGAGAAAAAATGTTGGAGCTTAATTATTTAAACTGCAAAAGGCAGTTTAGATAAAGCAGAGTATGACATCACTCAGCTAAATCTTTTAATGATATCAACTTTAACAACAACTATATTTAACAGAGCATTAAAGTGATTTACCGGAGTTATTTCTGAAAATACACTGCTTGAGTTTAAATCTAAATTGTTTATATGTAAATCTGGTGGAAAAAAAAATCTTAACAAGCGAGGTTTGCAGCTTGAGACGTTGATGAAATTGGATGTCACGTCACAGCTTTGAGACGGCCCAGAGTGAATGGCTCTGTGCCCTTCTGCAGGTGCTGCTGCCTGCTCTTATGTTGGGATAAAGGGATTGGAACAGGAATCTCTCAGATGGCAAAGAGAAACACTCAGGTAAAGCTCTCCAGGAATGGCAGGAACCAGCCATTTGCTCCATTTGATGCCTTAAGATTTTAGCTGTTATATATTTCATATATAAAATATATGAAATATATATTTTTCTTTTTTTATATATTTTTCATATATATTCCATTCATTTTATATATTTCCTGTGCTGCTCTAGTGTCTAACTCTGAAGCTCCATATCCTGTCAGCTGCTGTCTTCCCATTTTATTCCGACAAAACGATTCCTCTCCAGGCCTGGAACTCAAGAACACCTCACTGCCTCACACACCAAAAATTATAAATAAAAGTGAATGGGGAGNTTGAGTTTAAATCTAAATTGTTTATATGTAAATCTGGTGGAAAAAAAAATCTTAACAAGCGAGGTTTGCAGCTTGAGACGTTGATGAAATTGGATGTCACGTCACAGCTTTGAGACGGCCCAGAGTGAATGGCTCTGTGCCCTTCTGCAGGTGCTGCTGCCTGCTCTTATGTTGGGATAAAGGGATTGGAACAGGAATCTCTCAGATGGCAAAGAGAAACACTCAGGTAAAGCTCTCCAGGAATGGCAGGAACCAGCCATTTGCTCCATTTGATGCCTTAAGATTTTAGCTGTTATATATTTCATATATAAAATATATGAAATATATATTTTTCTTTTTTTATATATTTTTCATATATATTCCATTCATTTTATATATTTCCTGTGCTGCTCTAGTGTCTAACTCTGAAGCTCCATATCCTGTCAGCTGCTGTCTTCCCATTTTATTCCGACAAAACGATTCCTCTCCAGGCCTGGAACTCAAGAACACCTCACTGCCTCACACACCAAAAATTATAAATAAAAGTGAATGGGGAGGAGCAAAGTGGGGGTAAATTACTTCATTACCTGCAGCTGTAATTGGAGGATTAACCCCTGATATGTAAATGGACCAAACTTATAATTGTCTGAAAAACTCGTGACCATTGTCCCCGCTGGGTGCAGCCTCTGGGAGGCTCTGACTGCCCAAGGTGTGCCTGCTGAAGGCCTTCAGTAAATGCCCTTTAATACCTTTAATAAACATTGAATTAATAAACCTTATTAATAAATAATAAGTACCTTTAATACATAAGAGAATAAATGTTTTATTCTCTTAACCTTGCCTAGCCTCTGTTCTAGGGAGTCACCCCAAGGTGTCACATTCTGCACACAAATCCTCGCTTCCCAAAATTCCAACCCTGTGTGAGCTCAGGGCTCCAAGGCAGGCAATGAACCCCAAGTGCCAGCTCAAAGTCTGGGCAGTTCCTGTCCTCATCCACCTCCTTCTCCTCTGCCCTCCCTCCCTCACAAACATCTCTTTGTTCCCTCCTAAATCCTTAAATTGTACCAAAACTCCAGGTAAGAACTCAACACCAGTGTGTTTTCCCCTTGGCAGTTCCCAAATCCCCATCAGTGAGAATTCCCTGGTTTCAAAAATCAGTCTGTGGGGAAAAGCTGTGTGAGGGAGGGGGAAATGTCTTGGCACTGGCTCCTGGTGAGATGCTGCCCTGGTGCTCTCCCTGGAAAAAGGGAAGGCTTTGGAGTGGAAGGAGTTCCTCCTCTCCCACCCTTCTCCTGTCCAGTCCTCCAGCACCAAAGCAGAGCTCAGGCTGCCTCAAAACAACCCAAATTTAGAGTCCAGCAGAATATCATCCTAATGCCCCTTTCCCTGCACTTGCTGGACATTGTCTACAGTGTTGGAATTCCAGTTCCCTCCCTCTCCCAAACACACAAAAAACCACAAAAGAACCAATGCAGGCAACTCCAGCAGTTGTCTTCTCAGTATGCAGAGTTTTGCACAAAATCATATCCTCTGACAGATTTTGGTGTGGATTTTGCCCTGTTTTGGGGTGACCCACCCAAACTCAGGCACTGGCCTCTCTGTTGAGGGCCCTTCCAAGCGCCTCACAAAAGGCAGCACAGGCCTTTCCACACGTGAGGGCAAATTCCAGCCCTGGAAGGACCTGGAGCTGCTGCAG